>APFE031398442.1:8195-20337 GCA_000404065.3 Pinus taeda | reverse complement strand
ATATACAAGAATGCAACCTACCATAAGAGGATGTAATCAAGTAACCAGTCATATACTCATGACGATGCATTCCAAAAATCAACATCAAGTTACTCATGACAATCCTTACTACAACCATGATCAATAATTATGCAATGTAGCAAGCACATGGAATGCAAGTGTAAGAGAAACACATGCAACTGACATGCACGCATGACCAACACATTCACCCAAGGAGAGTGCAATCATGCTCTGATACCATTATGTAACACCCTCCTCCCACATCCACCCAAGTAGCCATGCCAACTGGGGTAAATATAAGATGAGAGGCTACTATAATCAGATTCAGCCTCCTATCTGACCTTAAGGAAATGGAATCGACAAAACATCACACACAATCATCCAACATCATCAACAAAAGCCTCGGGAGACAAGTCAACCACTTAGACAGCCTATCCCTATGTCCCACGGTTGTTTTGGATCTCTTAAGCCGTACTCGCTCTCATGTTATGGGCAAGGGAGCGACCAACAACCTAAAGTCTCTAGCACAGGCTTGCCTGCCAACGACCAGAGACCAAATTGCTAGTTCCATACCAGCGACCCTGGGATTTAAGCCACTTTTTTATGCCCAACGCCCAAGCCACTACCCAGAATGGAGTGATAACTTGAAATCATTAAAAATAGAGGGAAACAATGATGCAAAAGCAATAAGCTAAGCAAGACCATAACCAGACCCCTATTATCCATGCCAGGTATTTCATCGAACATATCAACAACTTGTAACCTACAGGTGTAAACAACAAAATTAAATGTAGGGATCTCATACTTATCTAAGAATCGCTATGAACCATTATTCCCTCATGTCATTTGCTCCATTATCATCTATTAGACCATAGATACACTATCCATTCATTTACAAGCAAAAACATGCTCAAAGCCATACATAGTTTTTGTCATAAAATATACCTATAACTAACATAATAGGAACAGAATTACCATAAACATATCTGCTATCAAAATCCACATATACATCAACACATTTACACATGAAAATCAAAGGAGTGAATTTCTCATTAATGAATGCAATAAACCATCCAAAGATGGGACAACCACATTCCACCCGACCATAGAATGGTTGAGCCAAATCTCTCTTCAACGATTCACCCCCGTGCCATATTCCAAGCATGAATGTGGGACTCAAACCAAAGGAACCAACTAGGGCATATTGAGGCTAAACCACCTCACCCTCATTAATAGAAACTAGGCTTTATTGTAATCCATCCTGGATCACTAGGCCAACACAATGAACACATCATAACAAGCTTTACTAGGATCTCCACCCGATCATTAGGCTAAACAAGCATAGATGCCATTGGATTTCTCCACCTACACCGTGAGGAATTTTCCTGTCTCCCAGTCTCTCAGGCTTTACCACAATCCAAACCCAGATCACTAGGCCCTAAACTGAGACCCACTCTTCAGGCTTTACCACATATCCCAAACCCAATATTACTAGGCCCAACGGAGAGAAAACCACCTCTTGGCTTTACCGTATATCCTACCATTCACCGGAAATGATTCTTTTCCAATAAGGCAACACAATCCTGGCTTTACCGCAACCCATAGTTTGGCTCAGGGGACACTAGGCCATTATGTTTATTGTGATCCACAGTCTGGTTCAGGGATCACTAGGCCATGTGCTCTATCATTCGGCGATCCACCCCACTCAACTTTGAATCCATATGGCAATCCAATTCAACCAAAACATGAGAACCCCATCACACCATGGCTATCCAAAAATGGCAAGGCTAGGCTTAAAACATTGTTACACCTAGAAAAACCCATGACATGATAGAAAAGAATCATGCAATGCCATGCATGCCAAATCTAGAAAGGAAAATACACATGCAAGTCGATACCTGCAATGAAGCTTGTTGTATTTGTTTGATCCTTCCTTTCTCTGCTTAATCTTTGTTTCCTCTTGCCTTCTTTGCCTTTCATTCTCCAATGCCAAAATGCTCCAAGAAAACTCTAAGTTTCCAAGAGTATGAGAGAGAGAGAGAATAATGAGAGAGCTCCAAAACTCAACTGGCAAAAGGTTACCAACTGACCCTTAGAAGCATATCTATGAATGAAGCCTCTATTTTCTTGATTTTCCATTATTTTCCTTGAATTTCCTCCTCACATGCAACCTGTGACCTTTCACCTCCCTTTTCTCCTAATTTCCATTATTTTCATAAATAATTGTGCCAAAAATACATTTTTTCCTGTCCAAAGCCTTAACCATTTCCTTTGCCAATTTCCTTAGCCATAAACAACCAAATGACCACCCCCTATGATGTCCTGCCCAACATTCAGCTTGGAATAAGTGTCCCATCAACCTGGTTATTTTTTGTCTTTATTTACTTTTATTACATGGAATTTTTACCGGGGCTTATAGAAACCTCCCCCTTGGGGGAACACAATGCTTAGTGTTTAATGACAGCTATAACCAACAAGACTACTGAAAATAAAACATATTCCCCATGGAGCTTTATAACATAGCTTGTTTCAGTATTTACAATGACCGTCTGCTAAAACATAACAACATGACCAGATAACAACCATACCACGTATTAGAGCTTTATAGCACAACTCATTATGGTATTTACAATAAACACATATACACATATGCCCATTTTCTAAACAAGCAAATAAAATGACATGATGCCCATATCAATCAACAAGGGACTCTAAGGGCTCACACCTCCAATCTCAAAGTAATACTAGCATTCACCTCCTTCCAAGGAAGTCCATAATCCATTGTCACAGTCAAAGTTGCATCTAATGTCCAACGTTATAATCATGTGCCACTTGTCCTCTCAGTGAAAAGTTACTAGTTCATTGTTCCAGGGCAAACTCCCAATGTGCATTTGATTCTATCTGGCAATGTTAATGACCAAAACAAATTCATCCCTGGCCTTCCCTTCTCTGCTACACAGTCCCTCGGGCACTCCGGTCATCCCTTCTGTGCAATCACTCACCTTCCAAGTTCCATTGGCACCCCTATCACAGGTAGCCCATCTCTTGGCAAGGCTTCCTTGCATTGGAAGATACAAAAAACCAAGGTATATCCATGTCGCAAAACCATCATACTAGCCATAGCATTCTCATGGAAATCAATGGACACTATTGGGTACCTGTGTCCCACAATGGCCCTGCTCCTGAACTGCTCTACCAACATACCGCTGCATGTTCCAATTTCTTTCATTGTTGCTGCTAATTGTTGTAGCCGATTTTAATCACCCAATCGGGCATGTTCATGCATTCTTGTTCCAAGCACATAATTCCCATTAGATTCAAATAAATTGAAATAACCTCAAATCATACATCATCGGTAGCTCGTCAATAAGGTATACTTTCAATCATGTTTACTTCCTATCACAACAAGTCAAAATAGCATCTTTGACCAAATCATCATGTATAAACATAAAACAGTAGGTTAGCTCAAAACGCAACCATCATAAATCAACGTATTAAATCACATGTAACCATCATAAACCAGAATCATAGATCTCATATAATCATCATGTCCCATAGTCATAAATCACATGAATAAATAAAACTAAAATAAAATTATGATACTTATCCTTTCATCAACCCTTAGCTTCTACCTTTGTATTTATTTCGTACGCACTCTAGATTCGTTGCCACACCAGATAAACACCAGTGCCTTCTCCTCAACCATGTGAATGTACGCATAGTGTGCATCACACGTCATGCAATACATGCATCTACACTAGTACCATATGTACCACATGTTCACAGTACCATTTGTACACTGCAACTACCTGCACAACATCACATGTACACGGCACCACCTACACAACACCACATGTACATTGCAACATTGTACAATGTGTACACATCACCACTTGTACAACCACGCACACAACATCATATGTACATAGCACCACATGTACAATATGCATGCAACACCACCTATACATAGTACTGCATATCCAACATGTACATAGCATCATCTATACACTACATTGCATATCCAATCATGCTTACAACACCATATGCAATATTCGCACAACACTATTTGTACCATCTTATACATAACATTGCATAAACAACATGTACACACACTATGTATACACAACACCGCATGTGCACACATCATAGATGCAACATGTACAACATATACAACAAATGCATAACAATAGTACCACACATCCAAACCACATTGTCTTTACCAAGCAACCTTGCTTCAAGTGTCTTATCCATGCTCATCCCAGCATGTCGCAGACCACACTACTTGCATTTCATGGTTGTATCCCTCGGTATAACCTGTCCATAACATAGACATAATATAATCACATAATGTCAACTCATAACCATATGATATTTACCTTGTATATTTGTCACGACTACTCTTCTCAATTAATCCCTCGAAAGGCTAGGAACCTCTTCATGCCATTTGCCTGCATAAGTAATCATTCCTCCACAAGAACAATCCCTGACAACCCTGTCAAACAGTGACATAGATACATACATATATAATCATTACCATAAAACAATCATCATCATGTCAGACAAGGACATACATACATACATGTATACATATATAAACATCAGTATAATCATTATCATAAAATAATTAACATGTAACATAAGGTCTAGGTTAAGAGAACTTCCTTTATTTGTGCACAACATGAACAACATTGAGAACCACCATTCCCAAATTAGTCAAACCATCTAACACCTCAGGTCCATTTATTTTACCTTTTTTGGTTACCCTTCTGATCCAAAATGGATCTTACACCCTCTAAAATGTAAGTCTTCGTATATATTAAACTATCAGAAAACATAGATCGCAGAGGAAAACACTAAGGAATGGCAGAAAACAAAGTGAAGCGGAGCATATAGTCTCATTTCACAGGAGCCATCGGATCGGACAGATCAACGGCCCAAATTAAATTGGGATATCGCATCGAAAGAGGCCAGCGAAGTATATCGTATGCAGCCTTAAGGGAAATGTGACTGCGATCGGTGACTTAACTTGGACCATTGATCGAGCGCGCAGATCAATGACGAAGATTACAGATATCGCATTGCAGATTCCTAAAGGGAGGACTTAACACAGGTGGAAGGCTTTCAGCGGACCTGAAGGAATTATGAATTAAATAGCGAAGGATTTGAGTTCCATGGTAAATGGTAATTCGCACAGGCTACAGGCGGTAAGTGGTATTGGAAGGGCTTCACCTAATTCCATACACTGGCCAACACGTAGCATGGTGCAGGAAAGAGAAAACCACTCATTTCGGCTGGGTTTTCCCCATGCAAGAGGGCCATCCGAAATGGCCATCAACCGTTGGATTAGCGATCACGAATTAGATGGTGAAGAAGGCATGAGCTCGTTGGATGATCAGGTTGGATGCGAACTGTCGAATTGAAGGTAGATCAACGATGTGGAAAACAAAGGGGTTATGACCCATAGCCAATGCGACTTGCGATTGCGATCAAGGTGGACCCAAGAATTTTATAGGGTGGACTTTATATCGTTTGAAGTCCGGCTATGGCATTTCAATCGAATTTTCCATTGTTTTAGTGTATTTTCGTGTATTCCCTGTGTAAACAGAAAAGTGTGTTCTCAGGGATTTTCACCCACGCCCGGTCCTTCTGTTTGTAAACAGGTGGCCTCAATGCCTTAAGCGTTTTTGCAATGGTTGTTTAAACACTCAGCTGGGAGATGAAGGGATAGCGTTGGCAGCCAAAGAGCCCAAGAAGGGTATTGAACTGACAACGCCAATAGGCTTAAAATCCATTCAATGGTAGCATAGAAGAGGAGGTCAGAGATAGAGGGGAGATAGAGAGTCAGAGAAAATGCACAGCTATGAACAGTTGATCAGAGGCACTAAGAGGGAGAGTTTGTGCACTCTTTAGACTCAAGGTTTTCGAGTGAAATCCTTCTGTAATATCACTGTTTGTTGTGTCATGGCTCTAATTGAACTCACACCTGTAAACTTTGTTCCTGAAGACATAATATAGAGGTCGACACTGAAAGCTGGACCAGGAGACGTAGCTAGGAAGTCTGGTGAACTCCTTGATTGTTTGTTGTGTTGATGTGTGTGTCTGTTATGTTTTCTGAATGTTAATTGTCTATATTATTTGCAATATTTTTTATCCATTGCACTAAGTAATATAGGCATTTTTCTGCACATGAGTCTGTAATACCTTTTATTCTTGATTTAGTATCCATTTCAGCTCGAGTGGTATCAAAGCTTTCAGTTTTGGTTTTGTTAAGGTTAGACAAGCTTGTGCTGGATTTTGAATGCTAACTATATTAAAGCTCATACTAGGAGAAGGAGAACTTGCTGAGTCTAATCCAGAGATATGAAGAGTCTTTTCTCAGAGGAGAATGGCAGAAGAAGCTCCATTGGGATCAAAATCTCGATTTATAGAAAGTTTTAAGACACTCCAAGCCATGGTGGAAGAGATGTATCTAGAATTTAAGAAGGTTCGAGGTGAAAGCACTTCAACACCTAAACCAGACAAAGGAGCAGAGGAACCTTTTCTAGTTGCCCCTCTAGAAGGAAAAAGGAAAGGGGAAATGCCTCCTCCACCATCTCTTCCATCATCACCTTCGTTATCCTCATCATCTTCTTCGCATAACACTAGCTCTTCTAAGAAGAAGAAGAAAACTTCCTTAACCAAATTAGATGTGAAGTTTGATTTGCTAATTTATGATGGAGAACTCAATGCAGAAAAGCTAGATAATTGGATAAGAAAAATTGATGTATATTGCAGGGTACAGAGCATTGATTCAGAAAGGAAGAAGATTCAGCTGGCTAACCTTCGACTTGGAGGAACTGCACTACTATGGTGGGAAGGCAAGACATAAGCTGATCTACAAAAACATGGTAAAATCATTTCTACCTGGAATGAATTTGTTTCTGCCATCAAAAAGCAATTCTATCTTTTAGCTTACATGCAGTAGGCAATGATGGATTGGCAAACTCTTCGTCAATTGAAGGGTCAAAGTGTACAAAGTTATATTCAGGAATTCAGGAAAAGAGCTTTAACTCTAGGTATATCATTAGATTCACCTGAGACTTTATTGAAGTATATAGGTGGTCTTCATAGCAATTTAAAGCATATTATTCTCATGTTTAATCCCACTAGCTTAGATGATGTATCAGTTCAAGCTACACATCTAGAACCTAGAGGTAAGAATGTAAACCCAGAGGTTGGGAAATCATCTAAATATTCTGTAAGCAATAATAAGGAAAATAAGAAACTGAAATGGAAGGAGAGGAAAGCAAACACTGTAAACAAGGATAAACTTTCATGCACTCATTATCAGAAAGAATGACACGATGAGGCACACTGCTACTCTTTGCATCCAGAACGAAAACCTAAGAATTTTGGTGGTTTTAGATTCGGTCTTGTCAGTCCTCCGTCAGAGATCAAAACTCTTTCTGCATCTCATTTCTAGGTGTCTCGCTCCATTCACTCAGCTGCATTCCGCTAGAGGTATGCCATAATCTGACGGAAGGGTCTTGTTAGTTCATTCCCCTCATGTCTTGTACCTACTGGCATAGGTCATTTCATCAAAGTTATTAAAATCCATGACATCCAATGTTTTATCTTTTAATGGACAAGACTCATTTCATTCATTAGGTCTAGGGTTTGCAAATTGTTGTTCTCAAAGTGCTTCAAAGATACTTGCAGGCCAGAGGAAGGTTCAATAATTCACTCCAATGATGTTTCTGAGCAAGAAAAGATGCATTTTGGAAAATTGAGAGATATTTTTGTCCGAAATAGGCCATGAAAGAAAAACCTCCTTCACTTTTTACATAGGTGTCATGGTTTTAGAGAAATGTCAAAAATATAATTGCCTCGGGAGAATTGATGCACCTCTAAAGTGACCTTGGTAAAATCAAGTTTTCTCCTAGTTTGGTTAGCCAAATTACTTGCTTGATGATTAAATTGATAACTAGACACAAATAGCTTTCCAATGAGCTATCATGAGTTCAATTTGGTGTTGAGGAACACCTTCAAAAGTTGACCGCCACAGCACTCTGCCTTGAGGCAGCCTCCACTGGGCACATTTTGACCAGTCTTGGTATATTTGATTTTTTATAGGTAAAATAAACTCCAAATTGAAAAATTCTAGTTGGGATGGAAATTATACTCAAATACCTTTCCAACAAGCTATCCTGCACCCAATTTGGACACCGGGAATGCCTCCAAATGTCTCATGAAAAAAGTGCTACGCACAGGCTCTATGCATTAGGATTGGGAGCTCCAAATCAATAATGGTTTGCATTTTTGGATTCAGCATGAAAAATCATGACTACTGGTGCATGGCCAAGAAATTTGGATCATTTTCGAGGCATTTTTAATCATTTGACAAAGTTTGTGCACAAAACAGGGTTTTTCTCCCTGTGCGTCGCGCCACTGGCGCAGCGCTTAGGATTGGGAGCTCCAAATCACAAATGGTTTGCATTTTTGGATTCAGCATGAAAAATAATGACTTATGGTGCATGTCCAAGAAGTTTGGGCAAGTTTTGAGTCCCCAGGAGGTCAAAAACACTCAAAAAATGACCTCTCTGCCCCTATTTTGAC
Source organism: Pinus taeda (assembly GCA_000404065.3). Classification (NCBI taxonomy): domain Eukaryota; kingdom Viridiplantae; phylum Streptophyta; class Pinopsida; order Pinales; family Pinaceae; genus Pinus; species Pinus taeda. The sequence continues at coordinate 11,742 of APFE031398442.1, read as the reverse complement.
ACACAGGAAGCAGTCTTGGGAGAATGAAGTTTTGGAGGGGAAAATGAGCACCAAATTAAGAAATTCCACTTGGGTTGGAAATTATACAGGAAAGGCCTTCCAACAAGCACACTTGGGCACAATTTGGAATTCAGAAGGTACCTCAAAATTTCCTCCAAAGTGGCGTGGCGCATATAGATTTGGGCGCAACGCATATAGACCAAAAGGCCAAAATCACTTCCGTTCCGCGAAATTTCGATTCGCGACTTTCTCCAAGTGGGCCCGCTCATTTACACTATATTTTTTTCGGCACCTAAGGCAAAGTTTAAAGAGTATTTTCACTAAAGGTTTTCTTCTATCCAAGTGGCAAAGGAAGGCAAGCAGTCACCCAAGCCATTTGTCATTTTTGTAACGCTGCACCTATAACTAATGGTTGGCTTTCCATTTCCAGTTTGTAATGATTTGAAAAACTCCCCAACTCTTGGTCGCTCCATTTCCCAAAGGCATAGTCTATTTATTGTATGTAAAACCATTTGCAAAGGGTAGGTTGTAATTTCTGGGAGACTGTGGGAGAGAAACTCAGTTCTTCATTGTATATTTTGACAGAGAATTAATGAAAGGCAGCAGCTTTGGTTCATGAGATTCATGTGGTGTGAGTGTAGCAAATGTGTTCTCTTTATGTTTCATATGTATTTCGTTATGTTTCATAGTTCATTCATATTCATTTCCAGTGAATTTTCTGAGTTAGATAAGGTAGAATTCATGTTTATTGCTCTGCCTGTGGGAAAGTTTCATGTTCTGTGTTCTTCTTCTATTGAAAAGGATTCATTTGTTTATGCCCTTTTCACCCTCCTAAACAATCTTTCCATTCTAGTTTATTTCAAATTTAATTGCTAGAATTTCCGCCTGTCTTGCCTCACGAAGTAATCTGTGCCTTTGTGTTAAATTCTTTGCTCATGTTGTTCTTTGGTCCCATACATCCCAGAAACTCAGTCATTTATCAAAAAAAAAAATCTTGTTTCCATATTTATTTACCTAGCCTAAAATCAATATTCAATGTAAGTCACCTCATACCATATCGTTTATTTATTCACTGAGCGTGACATGGAGAGAGCCCTCTCCTGTTCTGGTAGGGCTAGCTACCAGACTAAGTGTGGTTTGTGGTTACCCTGAGTGTTGCCTTCCTTCAGCCTAAGGCAGATTTAGGTGCTAACATAGTGGCGACTCCACTGGGGAAGAAAATGGTTTGCTTGAAGATTGTTTTGCCCCAGTACATCTGTCAAACTCAGTTCTGATGGTTGATGGTGAACAACGATCAGACATAAGAAGACGGTTGAAATCATTCACCTGGCGACTCCTTTCACTGAAGAATCCAGCAACCGGTGCTTCATGGTGACTCCACTGCAGAGGGATCAGTAGCTTTGAGATTTTTTAAAATGGAGTGGATTGCAAGAAGATACACTCCCATGAGCTGAGATCACATTCCAGGCTTTCCAAATAAGATTCCGAAAGTAGATTGGTCAAGGAATTTGCCTACGTTTAAAGATGATGGTAGGAAGGATTTTGCTTTACATCTAGCTAGATTTCACATGCATATTCGCAAATTGAAAGTTGATTTTCCCGAAGATTGCCTAATGAAGATATTCCTGGCCACTCTAGAAGGTGAAGCCCAATCTTGGTATGAAATTTTGTTGCCTGCTTGTATTTACTGTTTAAAGGATTTTCATGCCCTGTTCATTGAAAGATATAAAGACTCTTATCCATCATTGAATCTAGTTCATGACTGTTGCAAACATGCTTCTACTTTTATTGAAAGCCTTGAAAAATACTATGAGGATGATAATTTTATGGATGCTAAGATCATGGAAGCCCTGTATGAAAATCCCTTTCAGCAGCTTAAAGACGATCATGAAAATCTGCAGCATGATCAAGATTGTAGTACGGTGGAAGATGAAAGAATTTTCAATCTTGACAGTCAACAGGAATTACATGAAATGGAACAGTAGTATGAGGAATATTTGTATGCACCTTCACTTGAAATTAATGAAGACAATCACTGTTTGAGCAAAAGGAAACAAAAGGTCTTATCTCCTTTGTCTGAAGACGAGATAGAACAACTCTTGCATGGTTATGTTCCAGCTCAAGTTGAAGTGGATTTGCAGTGCACACATGGTCAAGAAAGTGTTGGTGAAACTTCTTCCTCTTTTGAAAAGGATGATAGTCCGATGAACAGCTTTATAGATCAGCAAGTTGAAGAATTCCATATGGCTGAAAGTGATGAAGGAAAAATTGTTGTTTCGGATCTGTCCATAAAAGAAGATAGCATGCAGGGAAGTCCAGTTCTACTTTCAGAATGTGATAACGTTAAGTCAACCCTTTCAGATCCAGATTCGGATTATGGTGACCAAGAAAACCTTGTACTAAGTCCCATGAAAGAGAATTCTGCTGTTAAAATCCCCTGGAATGAAGAAAACCAAGTTTTGAATCCAAATGTTCTCATGTCATCAGAACAAAGCCTTCATAAAGAGGTAGTCCAGTCAGTTCATGAACAGCAAGATGAGAATTTTGTTCAAGTAAGTGAAAAAAATCCGGGTGAATTTATTATAGATGATATAAATGATTGTGTTGGGTTTCAAGAATCACTTGAAGTTTCTTTTCTCGTGATTGATGGATGCAAAGACAATCTGCCTGTCATATCATATGAATATGATCTAAAATGTATTCAGACTTCAGCAAAACAGACCATTCAGGATTCCATTTCAGATTCTTCTTCCTATGTTTCATGTTCTGAAATGTTCTTTGAAGAGGAAATCTGCTCATCTACTTGTCTACTTGTTCAGAATTGTTTGAAGACGAGGAACCTACTCTTATTTATGAAAAGAGATCAGCATCACAAGAAAACGACACCTTGTTTCTTCAGTAGGAGGAAAGACCTTATGTTCTTCATGATCCAATGGTAGATTTGTTGCAGACAGCAGTGAAGGTCATTATTGCAGTATTCAGTGATGAAGGAGATCATGGTCAATTGTGTTTTTGGATGCCCAGTTACCAGTATCTATTGTTGACCAAAAGATCTGATCAGGAGAATAAATCAAGGAGGCATCTACTTGATTGGTTACATTGGAAGACACACTATACATGATGGTACATATTGCATTAATATGCAGGTGGATGTCATCATAATTTGAAACCCTCGAATCTTGATGGACTGCTGCCATTGAATAAGTTTTGTCAGTTCTTGTTTTAGTTAAGTCAGTCATGAGTCATTTCCTTTTGCATTGAGTCAGTTTTTTCAGTCATGTTAGCTTCATAACTAATTCGGTTTAAGTCAAGTTCCAGCCAATAAATGCGTCAAAGTCTTGTGTTGTTTGTCGAAATAATGACTCCATAGCCCAATGGACAAAGGCACTATCTGCTCGCCCAAAGATCTGCAGTTCTTGGCACCTCTAAGGAGCTGGAGCTACCATCCCCCATTGGAGCCAATGTTAGAGTCGGTCTTGTCAGTCCTTCGTCAGAGATCAAAACTCTTTCTGCATCTCATTTTTAGGTGTCTCGCTCCATTCACTCA
>APFE031398437.1:291636-330349 GCA_000404065.3 Pinus taeda | reverse complement strand
CTTCAGTCTGGATTCAATTTCTAAATATGCCATGTTTATATGAAATGTTTAAACTCACAATGTATTTTTATAATGACTTATGAGGATGAGTGTTAGAAATTAATTAACAAGCACAATGAAATACAGAAAATATTGTGGAAACACAAATATAGAAACACATAAAACAAAATAGACATAGATATGCATGGTTCACTTAATTTGGGCTACGTCCATAGAGAAACAACTAGTCCTTCCTTTTATATTTTCCAGTAAAATGAGAAGACACAATTGACAAGAGATCCACTGTAATTTCCTCTTCGCTCTCACACAACCTCCTCTATCTCTCTCTTGCTCAGAATAATCATACACAACCACAATACAAGTACCTCATATAGGTCGAGGGTTACCTTCTAGGGGAAAAAACACTAAATTAACATAACTTCTACTGATCATTCACCTAATAAATGAACCAGCTTGACTATGAAATTACAATATTTTACAAGGCCATTTTTCATACATTTTAAGCTTTATGGGTGCTTCCTTGGAACCTTTGCCATGGGGGCTCATCAAATCCGTTGTCATCACCCCTAGACCCCCGTGATGACAATTAAACGGGTGGTGTTGTCACCCCAATATGAACAGGGATCCAACATAACTGAATAAAAAATATCTGAACAATCAAGAAGGTAATCAGGCTACACACCTAACAATGAGGTTATTATGTTTTGTATATTAACTTATTCTGCCCTCATCCTCATATCCCATTCCTAAAGCCTCACATATGAAGGGTATATATGAGGATGGGAATGGGAGTGGGAGAAGTTCATATGCAAAAAATAATTATCATATATGAGAGCGAGGTTGACCGTTGGAGTAGAGAGATATAATATGCAAAACATAATAATAAACTTTCTAAAAAATCTTCATTAAATGTTAAAATGAAATTAAATATAAACCAATAACAACAATATAAATGATGTTATTTTTCAAAATAAAAATGATAATAAATTATTTTAAATTAAAAAACTACTATTTATTTAGTTATTTATGAAATCATTGAATTCAAAATAATTAAATATCTTAAAAATTATTTGTCAATATAAAATTGTATTCTAAATAAAAAAATACTATTTATTTAGTTGTTTATGAAATCATTCCATTCAAAATAATTAAATATCTTAAAAATTATTTGTCAATAAAAACACAAAATGAATCGTAAATTATAAATATTTTATACAATAAACACCTAGATTTACCATAAACATATATGCATTTCCTCACTTTGAAAAGGGTTGATAGGGTCTTAATGATATGCATATGTGTGCAAAACATGCACACATAATTTTTTCTAATAAAAATAAAATTGTTATATATGAATATTTTTAGATTTAAAAAATGTTATTATATAATTTTTTTAAAATTATTTAGGGAAGAACTCCTCAACCCCATCATGATAAACCTTCAAACTAAGATAAATATGATCTTTGTTAAACCTTCAAACTAAGATAAATATGATCTTTGTTGCATGTTTGCTTTAAAATCTTATCCTTCACTTGTTGCATTTGTGGTAGATGCAATGGAACTAAATTTGAAACACACTTTATGTTGTTTATGTGATAAATAAGATACATCTATTTCATATTTGTTAATGTTTATGTTTTCTACTCAATTAAAAAACCCATACGGTTTGGCAATAATACTCTAACATTTTTATCAATCCATTTAATTTAATTTTTTTTTTAATTACTATATTATAGTTTGGATATGTTCTTTTTATATGTGGAAGATATGTTCTTTTTTGTTTATATGTGGCAGGTGTGTGGAGGAGATACAATTTTTTTTCAAAACAATATTACCTTTTTATTCAACCATACAACTTATGTAATAAAACATAGAAGAATTGGTGGATCTTTTGAATGTCCTAACTCTCTATTGAATATTCTAGGGCATCCTCAACATTGTCACCATCCTAAGATCCTTCCCCTCGTATTAAGCTTTGTTGAACAAGAAAAAACTTATCCATACCATTTTTGTCTTTGTTGTTTAAAAAAGGAAATATGAATTGTGCCCCCCTCCCCTGTTTTTTTTGGATTTCTAAACCTCGATGGCTTATATTTGAGCTAATGACATAAATTAGATTTTTTTCATACAATAATTATTTGACACTCTTCATAGATCTCATCAAGAATTGAAAGTTGCATTTGATCTCTTTTTTAAAAATCTTTTGAGAAATTTTCTTCGTCATCTCCTCAAAAACTTATGAAAGATTCCTTTATCACATCACATGAAAACTTCTCTTGGTTTAATACACATCACAAAAATTCACTTTGGTATGATAAATCGTGTAGCATAAAAGCTAGTTCATATGTGACAATATAAAGAATTAGAAATTTTTAAAAATATAGCATATCATGCCTTTTGAAGTTTTTGTCTCTTGCAACATGTCATTTCCAAACTTTTTCCCCAACATGATACATTGGAATGTAGAAAAAAATCCAAGAATGTGATACATAGTACATAAAGTAGTTTCCATCACAAGATATCATGTCTCTCTAAATTTTTGATCTTATTGTACATGAAATACCTTGCCTTACAACATATCACAACTTGCCAAATTTTGAAACACCATGGCAACTTGCCTTTATCACACCAAAGAAAAATTTCAAATACCATCGTACAATCCCTTTATCACATAGAGAAACCTTATTAAGGTTTGATATTTTATAATTTCAACAAATTTCTCAAAATTTTACCATTTACTGTGTATTGTATCTCACCAAAACATCAACATGTGGGACAAGGTTGATTTAATAATTTAAAATTTTTCAAAGGGTAGAAAATGGGTCACAATATGTTTATAACTATTTTTGGTCTATTTCTTCCCCATTTTGACTCTATCCTTGAGAAAGTCAATGTAGAATAAGTTATCAAAGTACTTAAAGAGTTGCAAGGCTAACAAGACTCATAGAAATTGTATGAATCCTCAAAGTTTCCATTTGTAAATTTCCAAGTATTTATCTTGCCCCATCTTATACAATTTATATTCATTGTTTTTCACTACCTCCATCCACTAAGAGGGGATATACCATACTAATCAACGATAGCCTCTTTCCACTTGGTCACTAAACCCCACAAAATGACAAAAAAAGTAATAGAAAATATCAAAACAATATTTCTCCCTTTCCAATGGCTGCAATTCTTATGTAACCAACAAATATCTAAAAAAACCCCACATGCAAAAGTGCAAGCACATGCTTTTTCTTATCAACCAATCAATAGAACATTTCTATGACCAATCACATGGAAAGATTTAGAGCAACCTTCCCTTTCCACTAGAGACATTCTCCATATCTTTGTCGTAAGCTTGAAATACATCCAATAATTAGGGGAGCCTTGGACCCTATAAACATATATTGAAGCCATACAACCTTGAATTCAATAAAAGATTCAACCTTGTGTGTGTTTTTTATTCCTTCTTTTGATAGATATATAAATAATTTTCTTTTTATAATTTTTAAGATTCTAGCTCAATCCCCTTGTATTCTTTCAATCAATGTCTATTTAGAAAGAGGTGAAATCCGTGAGTCAACTAGTCGATGTTCCATATTTCCCTTCAAGTACTTCCCTTGCATGGAATATATAATGGAGGGATTACCCTAACACCAATTCACTATTTATCTCCCATCAAGGGTGACTCTTCCCACTTTCTTGGTTGATTAAGTCCAAATAATTTCTCATAAGCATGAAACATGACTAACACAAATTTTCCTAAGCATAATATGTAACTATTTTAAGTTACCTTTTTTGTGAAATGGGATGCCATTGAAATGGATATAATAATGATTTACTTTGGAACAAATTACATTGGAATAAGCCTTGCTAAGTCTTGTCTTCTAAAAGCCTTGCTAAGTCTTGTCTTCTAATGAAATATCTACTGCTCTACATAGGGATTTTAATTCTATTAATATTTAATATCATTAATGTGTGTTGTTTTTGAAATGGATAGGTTGCAAAATTTAGATATGGATTCTAAGAAATATAGGATGTAGGAAGAGCTAAAAATTGAGTCAAGTCCATATCATGAAGAAGTTAACATATAAAATTACTTCGACCTTATAAGACCCATTTATGTTGACACCATGTATGGACCCTAGCATAGTCTCCAAGTAGGGTGACTTATACTAGATGTTTTAGGAGGAGACTTACTCAAGATTCCATTCCTCCTTGGAGCCTCCAATCCAGGTGAAGGTGTTTATTAGTGTAAGGCCCTAACCTAAAATATCCCACTAATATTGTAATTAATCATGTTAATGATGTTTGTATAGGAATTCCAATCTTAATGGGTGAAAGAGCTAGATCATTTATAATTACATTTAATGTAAAATTCCAAACAACAAATGATGAGGTGGACCCTTGACATGGGCCATGAGAAGCCATGAGAGAGTGAATCCAACAAGGGGGATATGGTAGGAAACCCAACCATGGAAATGATCCCTGCTAATAATTAATTTCTTGAGCCAATTATTAAAAAAATCTAATATTTTCAATTTTCCCAAGAAAATAACTAATACGAAGGAATTTTGTATCTTCCATAATTATCAAAGTAGTTGGGTCTATATCCAATTGTATTATATAAGGGATGAACATAGTACAATTACAGACTTCTATGATTTGACCAAAACCATTTTATTTGACCAAAAACTTAGCGGATATGACACAAAATCAATTGGAAAAGAAAATCCCACAAGGATGGTGTAACACCTCCTCCCATGTTTACCCACTTTTACAAGATTTTCAGGGTAAAAAAAATCTGAGTGTCACTATGATATGACCCAAACTCAAATTTCCAGTCATGGAAGTGGGGCCTACAAATCAAAATCTTATTGATACCTCTCAAGAACATCAAATCACCCAAAAGTCAGTGCACAACCTCTGATGACTAGATCATGAGTTCGAACTGTTTTTTCACAAGCTTAACACCCAAACCACACCCACAACACAAGATCCATGTAGTTATGAGGCTCCAACCACACCCATAACCCTGTATCCATGCGATTAGGCCCAAAATTACTTTGTTATGTACTAGAGGTTGCAAGATCTGTGCCACTTTTTTAGGGATGACCTTTAAGCGACTGCCCATAAGTGCCCAAAAATTTCCAGAAAGATGTTTAAGGTGATAAGGAGTCTAAGAAATCAATACTAAAGAAAGATCTTGACTAGTACATGCCTAATACATGATACATATTTTGTTAAACAAATAGTAAACATAGAAGCTACTTGTCATGAATGACACATTAATTTAATCCCTATGTCACTTCATCATCTCCCTGTAGAGCAACAGAATGGCATGCTAACAAAATGTAAATTTGTTTTTTCAATTTCTTTCCTATATAATTCTGAATAGATATTTATCACTAATAAGACAAAGATTCATTATGGAATTTAAGAAATTGAATATAATTAATTAGTTCAACATGTTCCATTTCTCTCAGAATTCTTGTATCCCCTATCTATATTTCCTTTCACAAAGAATGTTATTCCTAATATAGCAGTAAAAGAACCAATTGAGTGCACACTACCTAAGCATATGTCCTATATAATTTATCACGTCTACACTATCAAGAAATCACTCACTATAATAAAGGTAATTAACTAGGTTCTTGATCAAATATCACATCACACATTTTCCATTCATCTAGAAATTTAACTCAAAATATAATCCAAATCGAGCGTGTGGTTATAAAGACTTGAACACCATAGAGTTAATTGTAATTTGTAACACATCTAAAAGTAATATAGAAAATTTCATACCAATCATAGATATAACTAGATATTAGTAGCCGTGATCACAATTAGACATGTATTGAGTGAGACACTAACCTTCGAACCTTGAACTATCCACTAGTTCCCCCCAAGCTGAGATCCTCTTTCCAGGAAATCAACTCCCTCGTTGATTCCTTCAACTAATATTTAACACCTTTCTTTCATGATAAAGTTTCTATTAGTGGCGTCCTGCTTTTGTGGACCTTTTATCCACTTACATTGGATTTTCCATAAAACCCACCTTTCTCTCCCGTGGCGATTTTATGATTTTCCAAGCTTAGCATCTTTCTCCAGCTAAGCAACTTAATGAATTTTTCTCTCCCATCCATTAAGCTTATCTATAATTAATCTATATTACTTATCATGAAATAATTATCCAATCTTATTTACCAATGAGATTTAGTTGGCAAGAGTCTCATTTCTAGGTGTCTCATTCCCAGGTACATACATCCTATTTATTTCTCAATAATTATTCCTTTACAAAATAATTCAATATTTTTTCATGGATTTTCCACAATTCTATCCAACATAACTTAGCCTAAACAAAATAGTATTATGGAAATGAAGGGATATTACATTCTCCTCCCCTTTTATTAACACTGTCCTCGGTGTTCGTTGCCCATTTCTTCTTCCGAAACTTTTCTTATTTGCATCTTCTTGCGGTCATGCATTTTCTTCAGAAGTGAAGAATTAAATTGCACTTTATCGTGAGAAACAACACATTTATGGAGTTTGATCTCTTCCCAATTAAGATACAATAGGTTATGCCAAAAGGTCTCCTTCAACTCTATCTATAATAATTGTCACTCAATTAGGTGAAAGTTATCATGTATCGATTTCTTAAGTTGTGATACACGAAAACATTAAATTTTCTAGTATGACTGGGAAATACTAATTAAGACATTATGGTTCCCATTCTGTTGGTTTTGTGTGGTTTTAGTATCTTGTTAACTCTTCATGTTGTCAAAAAAAAAATCATTTCATTTTTTTTCTTAAGACTAAAAAGAAGATACTTCCCCCTTTCATGCTTTCAATCAACACTTTATTTCATCTGTTGTGATGACACAAATATGAACCATACATCCTCTTGCCTTTATACCATGCTCCTCTTATAACACAGTTGTATATATGTTGAATATGTGCTTCCTAAGAGAAACCTACACTCAACATTTTATCCACATCCATTCAACAAGGTCAGTACCATTAATGTATTGTTACAATAGACTTAGTGGCCATGCCCATTAACATAAATATTGTTACTTATAACATGAAATATACAAAATTGCTTTTCACAGTGCTCACATAAAGGTAACAATCATTAAGGGGTTGTTTGTAGCATATTATAGATTGCATATGATTGTATCAATTGTGCATATACTATTTTAGCTATTTTTGTGGCTACTATGCTATGATTAAAACAATCTTCAAGTGGACTTAACTATGTCTACTCTCGTCTGTTTTTCCTAACTGTTAACAATCACTGACATTGGTAGTCAAATAATTTTTCTATTCATTAGTTTTCATGATTGAAACAACATAATGAACTTCACGATATATTAATCCTTTATTCTTCAACCACACAGATTTGTAATCCGAACTTGTTTTGGGATCATTTCGTTCTTATTACTACTACTAATTTCAAAGTTTTTTTTAGCTCGTGTTAGGAATAACTCCCTTTATAATCACTACACAAATTTCTTGCAATTTTTGATGAAGAACATTCTGCACATGGTTCTTAGATCTTATTCATTTCATCCCAAGGTGGTTGAATCCAGTCTCTTCTTATAATATTGCCACTTATTTTCTTGTGTAGAATTTTCATTGATTACACTCCATACTCCTATTATTGTGGTTATATAGACATCAAAAGTTAATCTATACATTCTTTTTTCTAACTTCCTCAATCAAGGAGGTCACTCCTTCAGCTATCTGTTACATTGGTAACACACGCATTTTTTTTTGTTTTGTTTTCAAATATTATTAGTTGTTCCAATATTTGCATTCAAAATATCCTTGATAGTTTAATCTTCAACTGTAAAGGTATGATATTTAGAATACTGATGCTATTCACATTTGTTTCCTTGATAACAATATTTTAATTGTATCAATATTGATATCACTATGCTCAAGAAAATTTCTTTTTATGAAGTCTTCCTTTTACCGAATTTATATAATCCCTATTCCAGGTAGAATTAAGTTTTTTTTATTCAAAATGACGGTTCAATGTATTAATGTTATGACCTTCAAGCTTGTGCTCACTTGATTTCTTGCATCTCTAACTTATTGATTGTAATAGGATTTGCCTACCATTTAATTTTTTTTATATGAAGAAGTTTACTATACCAGATCTTGAAAACATCCATAAAAGTATCTATGAATTGTTTACTTCTACTCTTGGTGATGAACCATTACTGGTTTCTCAATAAAATAATATTCAATCATTTTACTTTCTAAAACCCCCTTCAACCCTTCATGTTTGTTTAACACTTGACGTTCACCCTCTATCATATCGCACTTGGCCCACATGCCTTAGCTGTATATTTTTTTAAAGTTTGCAAGAACACTTAATTGCCAATATTACTGCAATGTATAATGATATTCTATCATGTCACACATATATATCACATTCTTCGTAGATCCTTTATCTATGTGATTATCCATTTTCATACATATTGAAGGAGGATGTTTAGCAATAATATTTTATCCTGTAGGTGTGAAAAAATTTTCATTATAACATAATGGCTATTCAGTGAAGTAATGTTTCCTTATTCGATTAATGGAGATACTATGCCCTAAATCTTGATTATCTTATTCTAAAGTTTTAATCTTTTATATGCTCAACCTTAGTGCTAGAATTTAATTGTATTTTAATTGGTTGTGTGAACTTAAAGATTGAATCTTTGGAACATATGGCCATAATAAATTTGGGGTAATTTGTACCTAATGATACTTGTATCCTCCATTTAATTCTTACTTTCTTATTTTACCCCACTATGAGAAATTATAGTGAACTTTATGTGTTACCCCTTGATCATGATTGCGTAGGTTGCTATTTTCCTTTGTCACTTATTATCCTACCTTAGGTTCTTGGTATTGAATACTATTGTCCTTACCTTCCTCTATCTACATGTATTTGATAAAATTTATTATGCATCCAAAGCATATTTCAACCTTCTTTTCTCTTGTAGAATCGTCTCTAGCACACTTTTCTCTTTAAAGTGCATATTTTTCACAGATCATCACTAATTTGAGTGACTTTATTGACTTTTCAACATTATATGCCTTACCCTATTTGTCCTAGATTGATCATTTCACACGAGACTATAGGTGTTAATAATTCAATGTCGAGCTTACATTTTTAGTCATTTTAGATTAAAATCCAAAAATTTATAGATATATTTACATCTAAAACAATGACACATAACTCCCTTATCCCTAATACAACAACAATATTGTCTCAACCATTGCCTATATCAACCCTTAACCACATAAAAGGTAGATCGTACAACCTTAGTTGGGTTGGAAGGAATATGGGTTATCACCTTTAGATTTTATATAAGAAAACAAGAAGGGGTATGTGCAACACTCTCAACCACTTTTATAATTTGGAACTTGTTTGATTCCACTTTCGCTTAAATTCAGCTTGTATCTTTCTTTTTTATTGTAATTAAGTTCAAATAATTCCAAATTTATCCTTGTGATCCTTCTAAAAGGTTCCATCTATAGATCTTCAATACACTATTGAGATAAAAACCAGTTTTATTTCACAAAATTATCTCTTAAAATCTTAGCTATTGTTTTTCCTAATCATTGACTTGCAACAATCAATTGATATGGAAGAGGTTAATACTTTGTACAAATTCGAAAGAGTACCCTAACTAGCTTTTGATGAAAATAATTTCAGTCTTAATTCCTCACTATATTCTTCCAGATTCCCCAACTCCTCCTCACACACATAATTCAAATAAGCTATTATGTTATCACCGCTTCCCAATTATTACACTCCACTAGTACTAGCTAAAGCTATTTGATACAAATGCTAGGAAACTGCTGAGATATAGATTTTATTTTGTCTCTTATTTCTGAGTGCCACTAAGCAATGATTCTCAAAACAATGTTCCAAGAACCTAAGTTGTTAAATGTATGATAGATTACTATCAAGCTTGAAGTGATTGTTTTGTTTGTAATCCCAAACATTTTTCATTAAATTCCTAGAGTACTAAGTATTTCATTCCTTAAGGAAACCTAAGGCTTTGATACCCTTTGTCATGTTCCCCATTTTTATTTATAATTTTTTTTGTAACAAATATATATTCCTATAGCTAAATGCACCATGTAATAAAACTAATATGCTGATACCATAAACATTAGAACAAATGTGCACCATATCATAGGACTTGTATCACATACAATATTAATTAGTTGAAGGTCAGCTACATAATTACCTTTAAGGCTAAATATGCATACCACCAAGGAATCATGCCAATAAGGATTCTTTCCCTAGCGCCTCCCATTCTGACCATGTGCCTTTGACCTTGGGTTATTGCATAACGTTGAGCACTATGATGCAGCCCCTTCATTGGATTTTCTTTGACTCTGCAATCACTAGGTCAATGTAATTCCCAATGCTGAGTTTAATTTCATTTGGTGGCTTGGTGCAAAGTGAAAAACATTCAACGATTTCTTTCTGTAAAATTGAATTGCATATCAATTCCTATAATTGTTGTGGTTACTCATTTGTATAGTTAATACTCTAAAAAGAATTGCCAATTCAATTATACCATTTCCTTTATTATGAAATCAAGCACATGGCTAGGACATCTCTCCTTTTGGTGGTCATCGTTCTTGCATAGTTGAATATTGAGAGTTAAGTCTCTCCTTGATGAAGGCACTGGAGTGTTATTTAATATTTTCCAATTCGTAATGGATTTAGACTATCTTTTATTATCTTTTATTCTTTTAGATATATGAACTGAAACACTTGTTACATACAATGCCCTGTTGTAATAATTTTTGTTCTTGGGAGTTCACAGGTATTCCATTATTTGCACTTGCATCAGTTATACTATTATTTACTGGATGTGGGTTCTTGCATGTGGTACTACTATGTAGTGGTTTGATTTGAGTTCTCGCTTATTGTATTCTCATGTCCGATTCGAGTTCTCTCCTATTATATTCTTAGCTCAAATTATTACTTAAGTAACAAGGTAACTCAACAAATTTCCCACTCTCGAGTGGATTGAGTTGTATTTCTTAACTGCACTAATCTCATGCCAGATCCACTTGTTCGAGAATTTATACATTCACTTTAATTTCAATACCTCTCACCCGTAAAGGAGTTTGCACTTACAGTCTTTTAATCATAAAGTGATGGTCCTAATCATTTGAGCCCGAATATCAAATTTTCAAAATATATTACCAGCCAAGACTCCGTGGGTGATACAATTTTTTGTTTGTTATTAAGGTTAGGTAATTACATTTTTAGTTACCCTTATTGGTTTAAAAGATGAAACTATTTGGCCATTCAAGACCAAAGTACTAATTTCCTCTCAACCTTTACAATTTTAAATAACCCTTCAAGGACTCAATATCTATCATTCAAAACAGTCACGTACTTCATAGATTGCATCACTGATGTATCCTTTAATAAAATAATTGCATGCTCATATTAATGAGAATAAAACACATTAATTTAATCCCTAAGTCACTTCATCATCTCACTGTAGAATAACATAATGACATGGTGACGAAATGTAAATCTGTCCAATTTCTTTCCTATAGAATTCTAAATAGATATTTCGCACTGGTAACACAAAGATCTGTTATGGAATTTAAGAAAATGATTATTAATTAATTAGTTTAGCATGTTCGATTTCTCGCAGAATTCTTGTATCCCCTATGGTATTGACTTTCAAAAAGAATTGTATTCCTAATCTAACAAGTGCACACTACCTAAGCAGAGGTCCCATATAATTTATCAGGTTTGCGTTATCAAGCAAGCACTCGCTATAATACAGGCAATTAGCTAGGTTCTAACCAGAGAGTAGTAGCCGTGATCACAGCTGGACATGTACTGGAGCGAGACACTAACCACTCAACTTTGAATGGTCCACCAGTTCTCCTAAAATGAAATTGTCTTGCGAGGAAATCAACTCCCTCGTTGATTCCTTCGACCAATATTTACTAGATAGCATCATGTCACTTTTATGGACCTTTTTTTCCACTTGCCTAGGCTTTTCTATAAAATCTCGTCTTTCTCTCACGATGTTTTTATGTTTTACCAAACTGAGCATCTTTCTTTAGCTAAGAACTTAATGGATTTTTCTCTCACATCCATTAAGCTTATCTAGAATTCATCTAGAATTCTTATCATGAAAAAATTATCCAATCTCATTTACCAATGAGATCTTAGTTGTTAAGAGTCTCATTTCTAGGTGTCTCATTCCCAGATACATACATCCTATTTATTTACTAATAATTATTCCTTTACATAATTATTCCAATATCTTTTCATGGATTTTTCACCATTCTATCCAACATAACTCAGCGTAACCAAAATAGTATTATGGCAACGGAGGCAACAATGTCTCGCCTAGTGGACTGCTCTAGCTTATAGGAGCACAATACTGGCCATGCAAACAATTGTTACTAGCAAAGATATCTTAAAAGACTTTTGGAACAACTTCTTAGAGACATACATGATGATCAAAATGCGATCATTTCTTTCATGAATAATCTTCAATGAAATCAATATCATATGTAGGATAGATTGGCTAAGGAGACAATGGCACATGCAAGAGCATCTAGACCGTTTGGAAGGTCAACTAGCTCATATGGAAAAGCAATATTGGCCTTCAACGAAATCAATGTCATATGTAGGATAGATTGGCTAAGGAGACAATGGCACATGTAGGAGCATCTAGATTGTTTGTAAGGTCAACTAGCTCATATGGAAAAGCAATATTGGCCTTCGTGACCCGCTAGCCCACAAACGAAGAATCCTTCTTTGGTAACCTCTTCAAAATCATAATGACACTATGTTATGTATTGATGTTGATGGTTTTTTGGTTTTGTATTTCTTTTTGGTTTTGGATTGCCAACTCCTTTTGACATGGTGTAATCTTCTTTGGAAACTATCTATTGGCCAACAAATTTGGTAAGAGTGAGGATAGTTGGGAGCAAGGTAATATTTTTGCATAAACTGAAAACTTTTGACATACCAAAAAATAAAAAGACTAATTTTTACTTTTATTTTTTTAAAGGAAAAAATAATAAAAACCTAAAATAATAAAAAGAGTAGTTTCATTAGATTGATTTTAGATTTTGGTGTTTAATAAGTGTTTTTAAATGTATAAACCAATATAAATCCATTTTAACACAATAAATTTAACATTTAAAAATTTAAATAAATTTTGTATAATAAAATTTAAATTTACCTTTCAAAAAATTCTCAAAAATCCATTTTATTTTAATTTTAAATGGTTACACCCATTTTTTTCAAAAACAAATAAAAATTCTTTAAAAATTAATAAAATCTAAAATTATATATGGTTAGCCTAATCCTGCCAGGAATACCGGAAATGCTCTTCCGAAGAACATAACGATTACGGCACTTAACACTAATTAAAAACAAATACTAATTTATAAATCCGACAAAAACAAGAAGCGCAGCGCTCTTTGAAATGTTAGAAAGCCTTTGTGGAAGAGATCACTGCACCCCCTAACCAACCATTTATTGACTTCTAAACAATTACTATTTACATATACTGTCACAGGATACCTAATGAATATCCATTCACTGCATGCGCCTGACCATTCAACCGCTTCTTCTTAGACAGTCCACCATGTGTTTCCCGGTCTCTAGACAAAATGCCGGCGAGCCTAACGGAGTTTTGATAGCCATGAAAAGATATCTTAGATGCAACCAAACAGGACCACTGAAAATTTGAGGAAGGAAATGGCTATCAGGTTTTGCGAGCGAAATTTGAGCCTTTGCGACCTATAAATATTAAATTCGATCCCATATCTGCCCACAGCTATTCATATCATGCTTTGCTGATTTGTGATTTCTGCTTTCCGAGCACCTGGGATCGCAGTGAAGCAACAAATAGAGAAGATGGACAATAAACAATCGCCATATTATTGTTATCATAATATGTTTATGGCGGGGCACGTCAATGGCAGAGCGCGAGGAAGGACGGGGAGGTTTCAGCCGAAGCGGGGGAGCATAAAGGCGAAGATATTTGCTTCCATGGCCGCATCACTACTCCACGCCCTCAAAAGGATCGGAACAACTTTGGTCGAAATCATTCATTCTGCCGATGCCGCCTTCTTCTGTAAATATTTGCAGCCCTGGAAATTAGGTCACATCTACCGCCTCGATGATGGATTTATTTCCAGCACTGAAGCCATGATTTTCCGCCGTCGTGACAAGGATTTTGAGTATAATGGGAATCACTGTTCTTTTCCTGTTTTTGAGCTCTTTGGTCCTGTAGCTAATTACCTGCTGTAGGATAAGAATTGTAAGGGATTGTAAGTTGTATTTAGTTATATACTCTAGTTATATACTCTGCGGCCATGACTGGCTGGTTTATTCTGCAGTGTTTATTTAGTTTGTGCTCTGCCGCCATGACTGGCTGGTTTATTCTGCAGTGTTTAGTTTGTGATTAATTAGCCTGGGCTTTTTGTGTTACAATATCATAGTTTATCAATACCACATCATGGCCAAACTATAACTCATTTCCTATAACACTTGTTCAGATTATATTTTTTTTAATTAATGAATTTCAATAAAAGAATCAAAAAGACTTGACTACTTTATAAATAAATGCAAGTTTTTAATTTGTATATACTATCAAGAATATTCTTGAATATTTTATGTAGGTTATATTCCTAGCATCACTTAATAACTATTGATAGTTAAATTAAATTGTGGAAGCCCAATTCTAAAAGATATATGCTTATCAACAATATTAGTATTTTATGAATTCAAGTTTATGTGATTCATACTGTTTAGAGAAATAGATCTTCTAAAATTAATCTAGGCATCCACATTAAATAATGTAGAAATGCAAAGGGGTGGAAGAATTCTAAAGGATAAATCTATAATGGTAAATATAAAATAGATCAAATAAGTTTTATAACATTTAATTAATAAATATTTGACCAAGAAAATGTTATAATGTATTTTTGTTTGTTTGTCAAGATGTCTATGATTTGCTAGGCTCGACTTGTGGGTTGAGAAACTCTACAGGCAACACCAACTCTAAGTCGGTTGGAATTTTTAACATGTCTCCTCCCCCTAGCACAAGCACAACCACCCCATGAGGTTTGATCCTATGTCGCCTTCCTAAGGAGAATCATCCTCAACAAGTTGTGCTAGTGTGACTTGACAATAAGACATAATATTAAAAAATAATTATGTGTTAATAGAAAAATCTAGAAATATAATTATTAACTACTATTAAATATAATCTAAGCTTAGGGGCTTATAATAGTGGATGAATACTTAAAATGAATAAATAGATGAACAACTAATTAATAATGTAATCTAACTTATAACCACTTTTTAAAGTGTTGAATTTATTTATACATTCAAAAATATATTTTAAATAATACAAAAATCACATTTTTACTTGGAATGATATAAAAAAACTATTTCCTCGGTATTAAACCTCACTTTAATTAATTACATAAATAACTTACCTACTAATATACTAATAATATAGTTAGATATATTTAGATATTAATCATTTGCTACTGCATCACTCACTTTAATTAATTACATAAATAACTTACCTACTAATATAGTTAGATGTATTTAGATATTAATCATTGGCTAGTGCATCTGGTTAGTGGAACATGGGAGGAGAATTAGTGTTTAGCTAGAGTTATAGGTTTTATATATGAATTGTCTTGTTTTCTCAAGCAGGGCATTTTAGATGCTACAAGAAATTTCAAAACGTTGGACATATTTATATTTTAAAATATATAAATCTTTATAACGTATTTGTTTATATGTCAAAATATATGAATCTGTTTGATGCTGTCGGTCTTTTCTGAAAATTATATTGATGTGATTTGTGGCCCCGAAGGAGAATGAACCTGGAGGGAAAGAGAATATTATGTACGGGTAACCACTTACATTTATTGTCCCTTTAATCAACCATCATAGAGGAGTTAACTTCTCATTATCGTTCAACTGTCATTACCACCAAACTGTTTGTGGATGTGGATTATATAATAGTGTATTTATTCATTTTCTGGATTATATAATAGGGTATTTATTCATTTTCATTCATATTTTTAGTCGGTGATTCATACTCACACCTATTAGGTTTTTATATAATCTTTATATAAGTTGCTAGTATAATTAAAAATAAATAAATAAATATATAATATTTTTGTTTATATTACAATATATATTATATATATATAAGGTCTTCTAAACATATCCGTTTAGATATCAAAATATATGAATCTCTATGATGTTGTCAATCTCTTTGATGATGGTATTTTATGAAAATGATGTGATTTCTCCTGAAGAGGAGAACCAATTTGGAGGGGCAAGGTAACATTATGTATGGGTGAATCATTGATATTAATTGTCAATATAATAAACTATCATAGAATATTTCATTTCTCATTGGATGTGGGTGTTGAGATTTTTGGTTTTAATAAATTGGGCAAAAATCTCATGTAGGTGACAACAATAGGATTTGTTGCTATATTAGCTCTATTTTGTTGAGGAGGAGTTAATGCATCCTATATTTGTTGTGAGAGAATTTATGAGTCAGTTTTATTCTCTTAGCTATAAAAATATATGCCCGTACAGGATATGATGGTAGAGAGTGTGTGAGGAAATAAATTATTTGTAATCTCCTGTTTAATAATAATATTGTCGATGCCTCTGTTTGCTGGACATAGCCCAGATTGGTTGGGTGAACCACATTAAATCATTGTGTCATTTGTGTATGATAGTATATGTTGTGTATGTCTTTTATTTTCCGTTGCACACAGTTTTCTATAACAATTGGTATCATAGCATGTTGAGGAGTGGGTGCGTGCGTGTGACATAGTTGCGGAAGGTGGAGTTTTTCGGCGGTTGGCGATTGGCACAGTTTTAGGCGAGATAGTTGCACCAATTTCTGGCAGTTAATGGGTTGGCGCGTTTTATTTCGAAACAGATGCGCCAATTGGCGTGGATCCGAGCTTAATAATTGCGCCAATGCGCCAATATCTCGATTGGCGCGGATCCGATGGGTATAAGCACGCCAATCTTGTTACTCTAACCGATTTTGCTTCTGGCGCGTACCGTCTCCTGTTGAGGAAGCGCAAAGACCCTTTCGGCGCGCCAAGCGAGGATCGCTTTGGTAAAACTGCAATTTTGTTATTTGTTTTTTATTTGTAATTTGCAGTTTGTACAGCAGAGGGATTGTATGATAAGATAAAGGTAGTATAGTAGAAGGTGAAGGCATTTTTTTGTTAAATATTTATTTGATTTATTAACAAGTTGGAATTGGAGATTGTCTGGTTGATACAATATGGCAAAAACTCAAAGTGCTCGTTTGAGATCGAGAAGTTCAATAGCAAAAACAACTTCGAGATCTAGAAGGTGAAAATGTACGATCTGCTTGTGCAACAAGGCGTGGTGAAGGCATTGATGGAAAAATCCAAACAACCTTGCAACATGATAGATGATGAGTGGACTGAAATGGATGAAAGAGCATTGAGTGTTATTCGACTGTGTTTGGTGGATGATGTTTTGTTTTACATCGTGTCGGAGAAAATAGCTGTTGGTGTGTGGACAAAGCTTGAGAAGCTGTACATGAAAAAATCCTTAACCAATAGGATTCTCCTGAAGCGACAGTTGTACAGTTTGCGAATGAAGGAAGGTACATCGATTAATGATTATTTGAATACCTTTAATACTCTCCTGGTGCAATTAGAAAGTATAGAAGTAAAATTTGAATCAGAAGATAAAGTTATAACTTTATTATGCTCATTGCCCGAGTCATGGGATCATTTTGTTACTTCTATAAGTCTTAGTTCATCAGAAACCCTTGGTTTTATGATGTAGTTGCATCTTTATTATCTGAAGAAACAAGGAGAAGGTCAAATTTAGAAACCTCTACATCAGAAGCAATGATGGTCAAAGGTCGTTCTAAAGAAAGATGCTTCAGTAGGCACAACGACTCACATTCAAAGTCGAAAGGGAAGAAGAGTAAGGTAAAGTGTTGGTTTTGTGGCAAATTGGGACACTTGAAGAAAGACTGTTGGAAGCGACAGCAAACTTCTAAAGAAGATTCTTGGATAGAGAAGAAAGAAGCAAACACGACGAATACAGGTTCGACATCCAGTTTAGGTATGAGTGATGAATTGTTATTAGTTAATTTGTCTAATCATGATCAACATTGGTTGTTAGATTCTTGTGCATCAAATCACATGTGCATTCATAAAGAATGGTTTAAGATGTATAAATCAATTAATGATGGAGTCGTGTACATGGGAAATGATGTCACATGTAATATTGTGGGAATTGGAAGTATTCAGTTGCAAATGTTTGATGGGACAACTAAAATTTTAACTGATGTAAGACATGTACCTGAATTAAGGAAAAATCTAATTTCACTAGGAGCACTTGACACAAATGGATATAAAATTGTTATTCAAGGTGGAGTAATGAAAATTTACAAAGGTATTTTATTAGTAATTAAAGCTAAGAAGGTTGGAAATCTATTTCAGTTAGAAGGAAGAACAGAGTCAGATCATGTTTCTACGGTGTCTGAAAATGACAGTAGCTCTATTTGTTTATGGCATCAAAGGTTGGGCCATATGAGCGAAAGAGGTTTAAAGATTTTGTCTGATCGTAAGTTACTTCCTAATCTAAAGTCTGGTAAGTTAGATTTCTGCAAACATTGTCTGTTTCGGAAACAATGTAAGCAGAAGTTTAAAACTGGCAAACATACTAGTAAAGGAATCCTTGATTATATCCATTCTGATGTTTGGGGTCCATCCCCTACAACCTTATATGGAGGCTCGTCATATTTTGTATCTTTTATTGATGATTTTTCTAGGAAAGAGTGGGCCTACATGTTAAAAAGGAACTCTGATGTATTTACAGTTTTCAAACAGTTTAGAGCATTTTTAGAAAACATCACTGGTAGAACAATAAAATGTTTAAGAACTGACAATGGTGGTGAGTTTACTTCCAAGGAGTTGACAATTATTGCAAGGACACTAGGATCGAGAGACATAAGACCACTGTTTATACTCCTAAGCAAAATGGATTTGCTGAACGCATGAATAGGGCTCTTTTAGAGAGAGCAAGGATTATGCTGAGTAACGCCAATTTGCAGAAGGAATTGTGGACAGAAGTGGTGGCTACAGCTTGTTATGTGATAAATCGATCACCATCAATGGCGATAGGATGCAAGATTCCTCAAGAGGTATGGAAAGGTCACCCTTGTGATTATTCTAAACTAAGATTTTTTTGTTGTGATGCATATTCTCTAGTGCCAAAAAATCAGCGATCTAAATTAGATCCAAAATCAAAAAGGTATATCTTTGTTGGATATGGTGATGGAACAAAGGGATACAGATTGTGGGATCCTACTACTCACAAGATCATCATCAACAGAGATGTAAAGTTTAATGAATCCTCTCTTGTACAGTTAGATGTAGATAATAAATTGAAACGGGATAATGTATCTGACTTTCAACACATTCAGTTTGAAACCACTTCTGATGATAGTCAAAATGAACATAGTTCAGATGCAAGTCATGAACAAGTTTCAGATACAGATGATGAACAAGGTTTAGATGTAGATCATTAACATGTCTTAGATGCTAATCATGAAGAAGTTCCTACAGATGGTAATCAGCCAATTGCGGAAGTACCAGAAACATCTTTAAGGAGGTCTACAAGAATGAAATGTCCTCCTAAATGGTATGATGATTATGTTACTTTAGTTGCATTTACCGCTAACGATGATGAACCCTTGTGCTATCAGGAAGCTATAGAAGGTTCGAAAAGTGAAAAGTGGAAAGCAGCTATGAAGGACGAAATGATGGCCTTAGGTAAGAATGACACATGGGATCTGGTTGAACTTCCTAAAGATAGGAAAACTGTGGGATGTAAATGGGTTTTCGAATTGAAACGAGGTGTGGATGATACAGAGGATAGGTACAAAGTGATGCTGATCGCAAAAGGGTTTTCTCAGAAAGCAAGCATTGACTTTCATGAGATATTTTCACCAGTTGTTAAAATAGTTTCAATTCAAATTGTGTTAGCATTAGTCACTTTACTTGATTTATAATTACATCAACTAGATGTTAAAATTGCATTTTTACATGGAGATTTAGATGAGGAAATTTACATGGAAAAACCGAAAGGGTTTGTTCAACATTGCAACAAGAAATTTGTCTGCAGGCTCAAGAAATCATTGTATGGTCTAAAACAGTCGCCTTGACAATGGTACAAGAAATTTGATTTTTTCATGTTGAGTCAGAAATATATAAGAAGTGAATATGATCATTGTGTTTACTTTAAGAAATTAAGTAATGACATGTTCATTATCTTAGTGTTATATGTTGACGATATGCTTTTAGTAAGCAAAAACATAGTAGAGATCAACAGGTTAAAGGTTCATATGGCAAGGACATTTGATATGAAAGATCTAGGAGCAGCAAGACAGATTTTGGGCATGGAGATTTTCAGAGACAGGAGCAATGGTAAGCTGTGGCTATCACAACAGAAGTATATTGAGAAAATACTCTTGAGGTTTGGTATGAACAATGTGAATCTTGTGTCAGTCCCTTTAGCTTCCCATTTTAAGCTTTCCTCTAGTTTATGTCCTAATACAGATGAAGAAAAGGAATATATGTCTCAAATTCTGTATGCCAATGTAGTAGGTTGTTTGATGTATGCGATGGTTTGTACTCGACCAGATATTTCACATGCAGTTGGGGTTGTCAGCAGGTATATGGAAAATCCAGGTAAAGAACACTGGTCAACAGTGAAATGGGTGCTTCGGTATTTGAGAGGCACAAGATGATTATTGTATCACTTATAACAGAGTAGTGAATTTGTTTGTAGATTGTTGATTTCTGATTTGCAGGTGATTTGGATAAGAGAAGGTCAACATCAGGGTATTGTTTTACTCTTGGCAGGTGGAGTTATTTAGACGGATGTCAAAGCTACAGGAATTGTTGCTTTATCCACTACTGAAGCAGAATACATAGCTGCTTCTCATGCTGCAAAGAGCGATTTGGTTGAAAGTTTGTCTTGGTGAGTTTGGTAGGTTACAGGACATCAAGTTATTTGTGATAGTCAAAGTGCAATACATTTGCTAAGATCCGGCTTATCATAGTAAATCAAAGCATATACCAATCAAGTACCATTTTGTAAGACAGGTTATCACTGAAAGGGGAGTCTCTCTTGAAAAGGTGCATACAAAGGAGAACTATGCAGACATGTTCACGATACCAGTTTTGTTAGAGAAGATACGTTGGTGTTTTGCTTCTCTAGGCTTGCAGAAAAGATAAAAGTAATAAAGAAACAGGGTATCAGGCTAATTGCTCTCAAGGTGGAGATTGTTAAGATTTTCGGTTTTAATAAATTGGGCAAAAATCTCATGTAGGTGACAACAATAGGATTTGTTGCTATATTAGCTCTATTTTGTTGAGGAGGAGTTAATGCATCCTATATTTGTTGTGAGAGAATTTATGAGTCAGTTTTATTCTCTTAGCTATAAAAATATATGCCCGTATAGGATATGATGGTAGAGAGTGTGTGAGGAAATAAATTATTTGTAATCTCATGTTTAATAATAAGATTGCCAATGCCTCTGTTTGGTGGACGTAGCCTAGATTGGTTGGGTGAACGACGTTAGATCATTGTGCTATTTGTGTATGATTTTATATGTTGTGTATGTCTTTTATTTTCCGCTACGCACTGTTTTCTCTAATAGTGAGATTAGATAATAGTATATTGACTCATTTTCATAGTCATGCTTATTATTTTTTGGGGTAAGTTTTTGAATAAGTTCTAATTATATATAAATAATTATAAAGAAATAATATTTTTACCAACTAATGATAATTATTAATTACAATATCATTTTACTATAAATATGAAATAATATTTATAGTTATAAAGAATATTAAAGTTAATAATAATATATTTTTAATTAAAATAAAATTTATTATATTAAAATATCCATAATTTATATATTAAATTAAATAGTGTTTGGATAATATTAATTTATAATAATATATAAATATTTAATTTATAATATTAAAATTTTAAAAAACTTACTTGTAATTTTTATTTAAAATTTATTATTACTTTAATGAACAAAAGAATTAATATATAAATTAAAAATATATACAATAAAAGAATATAACAAGATTTTTAAATGCTAGATTCACCTCAATTTATTATGGACATTATTAAATTGTAAATAGGTTTTATTACAATATCGTAGTTTATTAATACCACATGCCCAAATCATAACTCATTTCATGTGACACTTGTTTATATTACATTTTTTTTAATTAGTGAATTTAAATAAAAGAACAAAAAAATATTAACCACTTTGTAAAGAAGTGAAAGCTTTTGATTTGTATGTACTATGAAGAATACTTTATGGAGGTTAAATCCCTACCATCACTTAATAATTATTGATAATTAAATTAAATTGTGGAAGCCCAATTCCAAAATAGATATGCATATCAACATGATTAGTATTTTCTGAATTCATGTTTATGTGATTCATATTGTTTAGGGAGATAGATCTTCTAGATCTTCTGGTATAATCACATCAAGTATTTTGAGTCAATGCATTTGGAGGCATCCAATATCGTTCATCATGAGGACTAAGATGGAGAAATTGATCCATGCATGCAAATTAAATAATGTAAAGATACAGAGGAGGTGAATAGAGAATATAAATTTGATAACATTTAATTAATAAATATTTGACCAAGAATAATTTATAATGTCTAATAATTATGAATCGGAAGTTGTTAAAAAACTTTTCAATGATTAAAAAGGATTATATATTAATAGAAAAATCTAGAAGTATAATTAATATAAAAATAATATTAACTATTATTAATTAGAGTCTAAGGTTAGGGGTTCATAAGAGGGAATGAACAATTAAAATGAATAAATATACGAATAATTAATTAATGGTGTAGCCTAACTTATAGAATAAATGAGTTTTTTCAGGCATGGAATCTATTTATGCATTCAAAAATGTATTTTAAGTAACAAAAAATCACATTCTTGCTTGAAATGGTATCGAAAAGGTTATTACCTCTTAGACTATGTCTTAATTAATTATATAAATAACATTAATTTTTTTACCTTTATATGTGTGTGTGTGTGTATGTCTGTTATAAAAGATTACACATTTGTTAATACAAAAATAAACATATAAATTTCAAACTTATGTTCATGAATATATAAGGTAAGTGTTGCCAACATAATAGTTACTGCCATTCAAGTGGAAATAAAATTGCAAATTCATATATGAAATAGAAAAATTGCATTTCTAGTGGCCAATAATTGAGTGTTCTTACATTATAACGAAAACTTCTTATCTCCATATGTATATCTATTTAATTCTTTGAAATAATAGCAATGGCAAATAATATTTCAATTTATTAAGATTAAATGTTTAACAAAAAATTACCAAAAACATATAGCTAATAAATCTTTAAAACAAATTTAAATATTAAAATATCAAAACTTTATAGCACTACAATTTTATGATATCAAATTTGACCAACCCCAAAAAAAAGTAGCAAGAAAAAATTACTGACAATTTTTTTATTTCACCAAATCAAAAAAAAAATAAGTAACAAAAAAAATTACTCACAATTTTTTTATTTCACCAAATGTTAATCCACCACAAATTTTCAATTCCATTAAATATTAATTTACAGTTGTCCTCCAAATAAATCTATCCTCTGCGGTGATAGAGAAAAATGAATTAGTTCAAAAAAAATTTATTTTTTTATTCTTCAATTTGGTTTTAAAAATTAATTTATTTTAAATACTATATTTTTAAGTCATTTTTCTATTAATTTCGGAGAAAGGAGTACATAGAGACGCTTTTAAAACATGCAGTCTCACCCCAGTTTGTTGACCAAAAATTTCATCATATGACAAAAATATAAAAGGGTCTCTAAAGGCAAAAACCAGAATATATAACATAAGTGTTGCCAATAGAATAGTGACTGCCATTCAAGTGGAAATAAAATTGCAAATTCATATATGAAATAGAAAAATTGCATTTCTAATCGCCAATAATTGAGTGTTCTTATATTATAGCGAAAACTTCTTATCTCCATATGTATATCTATTTAATTCTTTGAAATAATAGCAATGGCAAATAATATTTCAATTTATTAAGATTAAAATATTTAACAAAAAATTAACAAAATCATATAGCTAATAAATCTTTAAAACAAATTTGAATATTAAAATATCAAAACTTTATAGCACTACAATTTTATGATATCAAATTTGACCCACAGAAAAAGGTAGCAAGAAAAAATTACTCACAATTTTTTTATTTCACCAAATGTTAATCCACCAAAAATTTTTGATTCCATTAAATATTAATTTACAGTTGTCCTCCAAATAAATCCATCCTCTGCGTTGATAGAGAAAAATGAATTAGTTCGAAAAAAAATTATTTTTTCTATTGTTTAATTTCGTTCTAAAAATTAATTTATTTTAAATAATGTATTTTTGTAAGTCATTTTTCTATTAATTTTGGAGAAAGGAGTATATAGAGATGTTGTTAAAACATGCAATCTCACTCCAAGAGTGTTTGTTGACCAAAAATTTCATCATATGACAAAAATATAAAAGGGTCTCTAAAGGCAAAAACCAGAACTGATTAGGCCATAGGCACCAGAATGCAACTAAAACAAAATATACTTCAGAAAGCATACTAGTCACCAAAACTAATGGATGTAGGGTTGTCTAGAGTAGTTCCATGAGGTGGTGGAGGGTGGAAGTCGCACTGGACATTCCCTTCGAAGAAGTACGTCATCTATGTCTCAAGTTTTTCAACTTTCTATGAGAGCAGATCTTGACCTCTCCACACCATAACTACACGTTCCCTAAGTTGACTCTAGAATTAGTGAAGCTGCTTCAGTGTTGCCATCTGCAGTGCATGTTCTTCTCTTTGGATGCGTTCATAAGCATCCATTCGATTAATTAGATTAACAATGAGGTCTCAACAACATTTCCCGCATCACTGGTGGTGGAATTGACCTTCTTGAGCTTCAAACGCTTCTGGGTCGCTTCTCACTCCACCTCGATGTCCACAACCCTGGCTCCTCTATCTACAACTGTTCTTCACATCCCCCTGACTCATCCCCTATTTTCCACCTCTCCTAAGACCTCCCCCTTGATAGACCCATATCCGTCCTCCACCTCTACCACCTCGTGACCCACTAACACCTCACCGTGAGCTCCCAACCATTTTTCCACCACAAAGAGGCAGAGCCGAAACCAATACTTGGGCAGGCAATTCCTCAATAACAAGAGGACCAAAGGAGGAAGCCTTCCGTGACGGGGTCTTGATGGTAGCTGACATAGACAAGGAATTCCATAGAGCTTCCAGCTCCAAATTGAACCCCACTGGCCCGTACTCACATCAAACGAAAATTACCTAGAACATAATCCATAGAATGTCACCATCTTTCGAGCTTTCTCTAGGAAAATGGCAGCATCTGGAGTTAAGCCGATTATTAACAGATTGGAACAGAAATTTGAAGAGCTTCCACTTACAAGATTCAACAAGCCAAATTGGTAGCAAACCCTCCTGGTTTTCCATTGTAAATGAACAGGGATGACATGAGGGAAGGTCGGTTGCCGCTATGAACAAAGGTTGGTTCAGCAACCACCACTACCATATCCCATTGCTACACTGACAATTAACCTCTAAAGATGAAGTAGGGACTCTCCATACCCGAATGCGCCGAACACAATAGAGAACACAACTTTACAAGTAACGGAAGCCTCCCTCTTCCTTGCACTTAACACCCTCCCCAACACACTGCCAGAGCTCTCTGCCCATAAAAACCTGGTTTACCATCACGCCATGCCTTTTCAACCACCACCCCATCAACTTTCTCCAAACACAAATGAAAACACAAATGGAAATATCCGGGATCGCCATCATCCGTCGTATTTCACCCCGCCACCTTCAACAACAATCTCAAGAATGCTTGATGCACGCTTTACCACTTACTCCACTATACCACTCTGCACGACTATTAATACCTAAAAAAACTAGAAGACCCATACACCCCACCTCAAACATTTAGATTTAGTCATGTGATAACGCAACCACGTATCACTAGCTCTGCACCCGATCAAAGAATTTATTTTAAATAACTTAAATCTAATAAATTTTAAACATAATACTAATAAAAAAACGAAATAAAAAATTATAAATTTAAAAGCTATAAAAATCTCAAATCCCTTAGCAAAGTAGGCCATAGCAACCTAAGGATTAAATAAATACTCTTACTTATAAATGAACATCACATACCCTCGAAAATAAAATTAGCCCTTTTAATGGGATTGCCTTACCTCCCACTTACAATGCACGAGTATGTTTTTAACTATCTTGACCTTTCAATTTCTATGAACCATTTTTACTGCTCTCTCTTTTCTTTTTTTAATAGAACCGTAGCAATGGCGTTCGAAACATTTTTATTTTGAGAAATCTATTTAAAAGAAAAAAGGACAATTCATGCAGATAATGTAACCTAAATACCACTACCACATTCTATTTTAACAACAATTTATTTTCATGGTTTAGGAAGGTTTTGGTAAGAGGTTATTTTTATTTTGATTGCAGGTTTAAGAATATATAGATATGAATAAAGTTGTATATATATATATATATATTTTTTGATGTTAAATTAAATTAATCTTGAAAATATTTATAATTGATTTATTTTTTTTATATGTTTGGTTATTGATTTTACTAAATTTAATTTATGGAAATGGTTGATAGTAATTGGCAGAAAAATGATATACATATTTTATGAAAATAATGGATAGTCACAAATAAAGAGACACAAAGTGTAAATAATAATAATAATAATTAAATTGATATTCTTATTATTTTAAGAGGTAATTTTTTTTTAATCAAAACTTAGTGATATTAATTGGATTCAATCCTCAAAGAACCTTCAACCCGATTTCTAACCAAACTTTCAATGAAAAACCAAAAAAACTCATGTCATTCATTGCATGAAATCCCTTAAACCCATACATTAGTTAGAACTTCCCAAAAAACTTACACAAGTTCCTTATAGTGGTCTTAATTTGATTGGAGATTCACATTAACAATGAATAGAAAGATCTTCATCTAAAATACAAATCCCACAATGATAAAATTAAATGCCAAAGAATATGAGCATGATGTAAGCTATCTAGAGAGGCACAAGTCCAAGCCTAACCCATTAGAAGTGCAAAACGAAAATATTGGATACCGATAGGGTAGTAGAAAGCAAGTCAAGTAAGAGACACATACATGCGAAAGAAGGCACATTTCTACTTATCACTCTAGAAAGATATTCAAGCATCCTTGATAAATCATTAGCTTCTACAATTAAGGAACACCATCACCAGAGGAGGAGCAAGAAGAGTTTAATGCTAGAGGAGCCTATGAAAGAAAACCCCCCACCTTTGATGGAGGGATAAAGACGTCTAAAGACGAAGGGTCTTGGTTGTTGAGGATGAAGAAGTACTTCAAGGTACACGACTACTCTGTAAACATGAAGGCTAGAATAGTATTATTCAGTTTGAAAGTAAAATATGATATATGGTGGCAGGATTTGAAAAATGTTAAATATATCATGGAGAAATAGTTTCCATGGAGAAGGTTTGAGATGTACTTGTTGGAGAAGTACTTATATGAAAATTACTATGACACCAAGGCGCACCAAGGTCAAATATTCTACAAGAAAATTGTGGAAAGTAACTATTGATGAGTATACAAGTAGATTCTTGGAGCTACTGAGGTATGTGCCTTATATTGAGGATGAGAAGACAACAATCGAGAGCTACAATAGTGGATTAACACAAGCTTACTAGGACATAATAGAGTTTGATGAGCCAAAAACCATGGAGGACAACATCCGAAAGATGAGGTATTGTTTTGAACAATCTAGACACAAGACTAAATTTTGAACAGATTGGAAGAAGAAAGATAAGGTAAAATTGAAAGAAAAAGGGATGAAGTCCTCAGGATATAAACAAGGAGGGGAAATGGGAAGTTCAATACTTCTTCAAAGAAGTAATATCAACAAACTTAAAAAACAATTAGTAGAAATAAACCCATGAAATTAGTAAATGAAGAAGTTGATGGGTCTAGAAATGGGCCTATACAATGTTGGACTTTTTGAGAAAATAATCTATGAAGGAACTATCCTTAGTGATGGAAAACGAACACAAAGTTATACAATGTACAAGAAGAAACAACTGATCCGGATTTAAACAAGAACGCAATAGATTACAGAGATAACCATAAATACAGAGATGCGATAACCATAAATAAAGAGATGTAGTGGAAATAAGACTTCATTTCATTAATGGAAAATATTGAAATATGCTTACAACCAGAATTGGAAATAAACCAGCTAGGACGATGGTAGCTTATCTCTGAGAAGAGATGTGCGGCTACATGTCTCTAAACTATTCCGAACTTGTGTTACAATGAGGCTCGAAGGCCTATTTATTATTGAGAAACAATGGAAAAAACCCTTCACATTCCAAAATCAACCCTTAGAAGATGAAACGCCAAATTGTGGGCCCCGTTTTGGGTAAATTGGTACATCGATTTCCCGGGGTCGTAACTTTGGCATACGATCTCCGTTTGACGCGTATGATAGCTCGTTAGAAATATCTATCCAAGAACTACCACTTTGGGAGGGGAAGGACCCATGTTGCCCCCAGATTTCCCAAAAAAACGTGATTTAGGGCCTCAAAACGACTACGGAAGTTCAGGACCCGAAAAAGCTGCTAAAAATAGTAAATTGTGCTACAACTACGGAAACTGAAAAACTAAAAGAGACAGTTACGGGGGTCCAAATGGGATAGGTGGGTGGCCACCAACATCCACATGGATCAATTGTGTAGTAAAAATGAATAGTGGAGCCATTCTAATCCATTGTTGAGTTTTACTGCACCCTCCTAATGAAGTCTCCTTCTTTCAACCCTCTCACAAGCCTATCATAAGTTGAACATTCCATGATCTATGTAGTGATAGAATAGATTATTTTAAGACAAATTTCACTTTGTCATGAATGATTTTAATTTGAAGGAGTACCATCCTAACATGAAAAGGTAATTCTCAAAGAAAATAGCAAGGTTAAAGCATAAATGAACACTTACCAAGAAGAAAACAAAAGAGAGCTATCATGTAGACATGAAGCAGACCATGGAGAAAGATAAAAATAAGAAATTACATGATGACTCTAAGTATTATAAAGCTCATAAATGATCCTTTGGAGAGTGATGATAAGAAAAAAAGTGGGTCTTTTATGAAGATGAAGCATAGATCAGATCTATGATCAAGAATGTAGGATAAAGCATCAAGGAAGACAACTTGGCATTCCCACCTCATCATGAAGTCCATGCCATCATTGTCAAGTTTTAACTTGTACAAGTGTCATCATAATGGTCATTATGTTTCCATGTTTCATGCCACATCATCATGTGGAATGTAATGATGTATTTTCAATGAAAAGGACAAAATGTAATGTGTGGAAGTCCAAGAGTCATATGTGGAATATGAAGAGTCAAGTAGTCATATATGGATGAAAGAGTTGCATAGAAGGAAAAGTGAAATAGAGAAGTCGAAATGTCATTTAGAAGTTCAAAGGTTTTTTAGGAGTCCAAAGGACACATTAGAAGTCTGAGAGTCATGAGGGAAAATGAAGAGTTAAGGGGAGATGAAAGGTCATTCCTCTTGTTATAAAACCAAACTCATAACTCAAAAAAAGGGAATTTTGGAGGCTTAAGCTTTGGAGGGCTACTCTTCGAATCTCCAATTGGCACATGAGAGAATTATATTCTTTGGAGAAGCAAGAAGTGACTTAATGTTCCACTATTAGAGCTAGTGCTACATCACTCTAACTATGTACTTGGATATTTCACCTAATTGAAATTCAATGAGCAAAAAAAATTTCAATCAAATATCGCAAATGTTTTAGGACTATTCATGGGATGTTTGTGGCATATGTTGTGTTCATATGTATTGAATCAGTTGAACTATTTTTGTGGCTTGGTACCAATCTAGTTGAATCTGTTTTGTATTATCTTTAACAATCGTTAGGTGAGTTATTTTGCTAAGGAATATTTTCATGCTCTCATCTGTATCTCTTAGTTTAGTACTATTACTTCATTCCAAACACTCACACTTGTCTCCTACTCATGAGGTTCTCCTTTAACACATTGCAGTGCGTGTCTCACAATGTTAACTTACTTTCTTTTTCAAGGCTTATGTATATAATCTCTTTTGTTATCCATTGAAACCAAGGTGAATGTTTTTGTTATGGTGGTCAAGCTGATATTCTCGACGGAGTCCCTACTCCAAATAGTGTGAGGTCTAATTGGGACTTCACATCGAGGACGTCCCTTTTATCTTGGTGGTATCCAACATCGTCAACACATTTATTATTGTTCGGTAGCCTGCTTCCAAGAATGGCAAGGCTCCCTTCTCAAGGAGCAGTCCTACAGTTGTAGATAATAGACTTGTAATGTTTCCATCTTATTTGTGACTAGATTAGGTAATGATTATTCCTTTTTTTCTTTGTAAGTTTTATTTCCACAGTAATTAATGATTGGTTGAATGACTTATTAAGGTCACATGCTAAACCATATTTTCATTTATGCGCCACTACATGGTACCATGAAATTTAGTGAGCTATTAAATATTCATCTCATCTCAATCAAGTTTATGGAAACGTAGTACCTGTAAGGCAAAATATCTATGTTACATTGTCCTTATCTGTGCTCATTGAGCCCCATATACTAATTCATAGTTTGAGAAGAAGTGATTGTTTCTTTAAGAATATTCATGCAAGTGTGATTTAAGTTGTCTTTAATAGTATAGTTTTGATCTTGCATTTATTGTGCTCGCGCCTTATAAGTTTATGAGCATCAAGTTGATTATTAATGTATGAGGTTTATCCATATGAATAACTCAACATTTTGGCATCATTTTTGGGGAAGGTGCTAAAGGGATTAGGGATTAGGTAGTATGGTTTATTTTATGCTATATACCTTATGGGAGGAGAAATGATAGAATGTAAAAATGACTACTTCATAACTATTGAAGGGGTTCCAACCCAATTCATGCACTTTAATGGGTTTCATCAAAGCTTTATTGTTCATTTTATGCAAATTTTTAGTGTGCTTTCCTCTAGAGTAGTGCATGGAAAGGGAAAAATTTTGCAAGTCAACAGACAAGTTGTCAATAATAAGGTCTCAGTAGGATGAGTTTTCCAAATAAATGCCTAGCTTCAGAATTTGTTTTGATTAGAGTGCAATATTTCATTTATTTTCTTAGAATTTTGTTCTAGTTTGTAAAGATACCACACACTAATCCATGTGTCAAATAAGGATTAGAAAGATCAGAAACAAGACTTTGAGAAGGCTCAAGAAACGTTGGAGGAAGGATGTTTTTCAAATAAATCTCTCATATCTTGGTAGAAACTGGAAAAATTTCTACAATTCAAGAAGAAAAAATCTTGACAACCTCCAGGAATATACTTGTCCTCTAGTAAGCTATAATAGAGAAAAAATTCCATGTCAAACACAAAGTAGAAATCTAGAAGAGACTAAGAAGCCAGTGAATACATTTGATGAAGAAAATGTGGAACTTCCATCATGTATGTCACCAGATCATGTATCTAGTCAAGAGACCAACCATCAAGCACTTATGGTAATGGAAGACATACAACTCAAGGATGGTAAAGAAAACACACAAATACGAGATGGTGAAGAAGAGGACTTAGGGATTTATGACTACATTGGAAGATGGATCCATGCAATGATAAATATAGAGAATCACCTTATCCTTAAAGATATCTAGGCACCATGTCAAGAAGACCAGTTGATCCTTCGTATTTAGTTACATACAAAGCATACATTTTAAATTTGAATATGAATTCATTTGTAACCCTATTCCTTACATGGCTCAATTGGAATATAATGATACTTTAGAAAGAGATTTTTTTTTCAAGTAGGGTATAATATCGTAGTGAATAAATGAATAAGACATCTTCCCAAATCAAATCTTCTAGTTCAGGCGAGGAGAGGTCTAGTTGAAGAATAGGAAGTTGACTAGATCGCAAATAAGTATGTCTCTCAAAGTACACAAAATAAGTTTTGGTTCTATAATATTTTTCATTGGTTGGGAGTCTATATTTTATTTTCCATATTCAACATACTCATCACATGGGAAGAGTTTTGCATAAGAAGAAAGAATAATTTTTTTCTTTTGATTCTTTATGTGGGCTTTTAAGAAATTTGCAATAAAGATTATTATTTTTAGCATGAAATAGAACAAGCAAGAGTGGTAGTTTTTTAAAGCCTCTAATTATCAGGTCATGGGAAATAAAGAAAGCTGGTAGGAAAACCTATAAGTAGCAATTTTTGAAGAGTAACATAATTCATGCATATATGTAAGTATAAATGGTATATATTAATGTCAACCTAGGGTAAGGATATTTTTATTCCTTCTTATTTTATTGAATAAAAAGGAAATTAATATTATAAATATAACATTTACTTACATGCTTTTAGTATTATCCTAACCAGGGAAAATTTTAACCATGGAAGTTTACCTTAAAGTTTAGAAACCTTGGCGAATCTTATTAGTCCACAATAACCAAATTTTAAAATGTTTGATGATAATTTTGTAAAAATGTTTAAGTTACTAATTATTTTATATTATAAAACATATAATATTGAAATTTTTTAAGGTAAAATAATTTTATACTATAAAATTTGGGCAAATTCATTTTTACAAAAATGAAAATTAGCAATTTCCTTTTTTGGAAAAGGCATGGAATATTAGCCCACTTGTGAATATTAGCCCCTAAGAGTTTTCCTAAACTAACCCAATCACTTCATAATATGATTTCAACTAACCTTGTAATTCGACCCATGTCTTGTGATACCATGTCTTATGTTAGAAATTCTTGATCCAAAATTCCTATAACCATCAACAAGGTAAAATTTTTTATACATTCATGATAAAACCATGAAGATTTTCAATAGAATTTTTTTTTTTACAATGGGAATATTGCTAGAAATGTTAGTAGCTAGTTATGATGTGGTGTAGTGGTGCCTATTGATTTTTTCATCCACAACCACAACTTTAATGAAATGAAAATGTCTCCATACAATGATTTCAAACCTTGCATTTCAAGATTGGATTTCTTTTCTTAATTTATCCCTTTTACTTATGATGATTTCACTTGAACTTCTAATCATTACCTATCCATATACCGGTATGCCAACCCATACAATTTTTCCATAAGATTGTTACCATTACCATTGTCATTTCCATGATTATTGCTATACCATCCCTTTGTAAATGATTTCCCATTTTCTAAAAATTGTCTTTTGGTGTAAATAAACATCTTTATTGTTAACCGGAGTAGTCATTCAACTCATTCAAATCATTCAAAGGATTTGAATGAGTCTTACCTAGTTTCTTACCGAAATTCCAACATTTTAATTTTTTCTCTGTTAAGAATCGAGCCACATTATCTTTGATTAATTTATGTTAGGCACTTTGAGAAAGAATGGGGAAACCAAAGAATGACCACCATGAACCAACTTGTATTGAGGAATTAGAACAATTAACTAATTATACTTCATGTAAGAAAATGTTAGTGGCAGAAGGTTGGCATAAATATTTGGCAAAATTCCAGGGGTTTGATGATGAAGTCCCTTTCCTGTTCACAAAATGCTTTGATGGTAAGGTAGCACATGTTGGGGATTTCATCATGACTATGAATGAAAGAACCATTACCTAAAAAACTGGGTTTCCACTTAAAGGATCCATATGGTTCAAAAACAAGGTCGTTGACAAGCATAGGATTATGCAGTTTATCAATCGTCAACATCAAGGTGTTGACTGGGAAAAATGGGTGCCTCTTTCTTGAATTAAGGATGAATTGCACAATATTTTTTTGCTTCATAACTACTTGACCTATGAGGGAAGGTATGCAATCACATTTTTATATCACATCAAGTTGTTGCTTAATTTTGTTGAAGGTCAGAAAATCAATGTTCCCTACTTTTTGTGGAACATCTTATGAATTTGTATTATGGAGCCCAAAATAACCCTGAAAACACTTATACTAGTCTTTACCACTCTGACCTTATCAAAATACTAATCAAAGACAATTTGACTATTAGAAATGATAGTTGGGTTAATGTTTTGGGTTGAAATATTATTTCTTCGAGTAATGTAGTCCTTGAAGAAAAAAATATTTAACCTAACCATGAAACAAAAGGATGTGAGAGGAGTTGTAAAATATAGTTAACCAGAATATTTTGTTTCCTTAAACCCTAGCAGGTAACGGAAAGGGAGGACACTAAGGATATAATAGAAACTCATGTAGCTCAAGCTCTTGTTATTAATTGAAGGGTTACACTTAGTATGGAGAAAGGGTTAAAATATGGTCAACCTCATTCTATTCCAAAAAATAGCTTCGAATTGCAGATAATCATGAATTTAAACTGCGACCAAGGGTAAGAAGGGGAATTATTGAACATTTATGGTTCCTTAGATAAGGAAAATTCCCTTAGGATTGAAAAGTTTAAGCCTATAGAATTTTCTTGTAAATTTGAAATCCCTATAGGAGAAGTGAATTTAGAATTTATTTGTCATCCTAATTTTAAAACCCTATAGTAGAAAGAAGTACATAATGTTTTTCTTAGTTTGAACCCCTTGTAGTGGAAATGAGTGATGTATACACTACTAATAAATATAAGCTATCTAATGTAATTGACCATTCTATATTGAAGAAAAAGAACATGGAAATTAAAAGAATCAAGAAAAAGATACTAGAGCATCTTGTCCTTGACATACATATTAAAGAGGAGAATAAAAGGCTAAAAACTAACAATTATAAATTGAAGCATAAGAATGATAAATTGATTGTCAAGAACATGAAATTGCAGAAGATGGTAAAGGAAAGGTGCAAATGATCTAAAAAATATGTTGCTCATAACAAGGTGTTGAAGAAGATATTTAAATAAGAAAAAAATAGAGGGGAGAGGAACTTGAACATTTTGGTCAATGTTATAGGGCTTTAGCGGAAGATTGCAATCCCACAAATTTCATTAAATTTTGGATTTAACTCAAAGTCTTTTTTTGCATGAGTACACATAAAATTGTTGGTGTGGGAGCATGTTGAACCTCTAATTTGACATGATTTCAGACACCTTTTCACTCTATGTTACCCATATCTATACCCATTCCTACCATTATCACCTTCAATATGTACATTTTTTGTCTAATACAGTAATGTCAGCATGATAAGGTAAATCGTTAATTGATTTATGCATTTCATTTGTTTTTCAATGTTTTAGGGAGGTTTAAATGCTGTTCCACTAATGATGGTGAATATTGAAGATCAATTCCTCTTCCATATGAAAAGTTCTTCTTCATGAAATTTTGTTCTTGCTAACAAAGTGTAGTTTTAGATCCCATTCGATAATTTTTCATAATTTTAGCTATCGTGGCACAAATTGAGCACATGTGTTTTATACATTGGAGGCCAGAGACAATTTCATGTTACTTTATTCATGCCCATATCCTCAAGAAGATGTGTGGATTATTGGTTAATGATTTTGTCAAATGCCTCTCCATGTACATCTCAGCAATAGATCAAGGTTTTCAATATCATTTCTATGAATGAGATCAAATGAGACATATTTAGAAATTTTCCACAATTTGTTTTCAACTAACAAAATCTTTAGATATGATCATGGCTATAATATAACAATGAACTTGGATATTTTTGTGAGTCTATTTCTATGAGCTGAGACAAGTTGCATCTTGTAGATAGGGCATATGATTCATGAAGCTTTTGGTTTCTTATTGCTCCACTTTTGAAGACATAACTCAACCATACTTGCTATTCACAAAGATGGAAATCATAACCACAAAAATGATATCTGGAACTTTATATCTATATCCTGCTCCATCACTTCTCAGAAAGAAATATAATTAGGTTGTCCTCTAATCCATGAGATTAGAGGAACTGATGTTATTTATAGTTGGGGTTTCTAATTATAAATAATGTACCAGACGATGGAATGGGATATACATGGGAGATATAGTAGGATATGTATGTAAATGAATTTTATTTATATAATGACACTCTGAGTTTCCATTATCATGTGGTACTGTTGTTGGTGTATCATTGATTATATTTAGGTAGCCTACTTCCAAACAAGGGTGGGACCCCTCCTTAGGAATAAATCCTACATTTGTAGAAATAGACTTGTAAAGTTTCCATCTTATTTGTGACTAGATTATTTCATGATTGTGCTCTTTTATTCTTAATGAGTTTTATTTCTGGAGTTTTAATGATTGGTTGAAAGTCTCATTAAGATAATATGCTAAAACATAGTTTCATTTATGTGCCAATATATGGTACCAGGTAATTTAGTGAGGTCTTAAATATTGATCTCATCTCGATAAGGTTTATGGAAACATAATACCTATAATGAAAACGATATATGTTACATTTCCCTTACCTAAGACGATTGAGATCGATCTATTGATCCATAGTTTGATAAGTGATTGTTTCTTTAAAAATGTTCATGCAAGTGTGATTTAAGTTGTCTTTAGTAGTCTAGTTTCAATCCTGTATTTCTTGTGTTTGTCCTTATAATTTTATGAGCCCCAAGTTAATGATTAATGTATGAGGTTTATGCATACAAAAAACTCAATATTGACTAGCTTGAGTTAAACAAATTGAAAATTAAGAATAACTATCCACGTCTAAGAATAAACAACTTGTTTGATCAAGTAAGAGGAACTACAATATTTTCAAAAGCGTACTTACGATATAGGCATCACCAAATGAGAATAAGACAAGAGGACATTCAGAAGACTACATTTAAGACACAGTATGGCCACCATGAGCTTGTTTTCCTAACTTTTGGGCTCACTAATGCACTAACAACATTCATGTGTTTGATAAATAGTATTTCAGTAAACATCTAGATAAGTTTGTTCTCTTGTTTATTGATGACATACTAATATATTTAAGGAATATAGAACATCATGAACACCATCTTATAATAGCTCTACAAAATTTGAGGGAACATCATTTGTTTGCTAAATATTGTAAATGTGCATTTGATCAAGAACACATTTAGTATTTAGGTCATATAATTTCAAAAAAAGTGATATTAGTAGACAAACAAAAGATAAAATCTATCATGGATTGGCTTGTACCTAAATAAGTGCATGAAATTAGGTCATTCATGGGAATTATTAGATATTATAGGATATTTATTGAAGGATATTTAAAATTTTTATATCCGATAACTTCTTTATAGAAGTAGGGAGTGAAATTTGAATGCAATCAAAAGTGCCAAGAGAGTTTTGACAAACTAAAAAAATTGCTTACTACAATTCCAATTTTGAAATTAGCTTACCTAAATAAAGATATTGTAGTCTATACAGATGTTTGTAAGGAAGGGTTAGGTGGAGTATTCTTGTAGAATAATTTAGTGATCAGTTATGAATCTCGAAAACAAAGCATGATTTGACACTAGCATCTGTTATTCATGCAGTAAAAATGTGGTGACATTACCTAATAGAAAGGAAATTCCTATTGACGATAGACAACATAAGTTTAACTTATTTGACCAACATAATTTAAATCGTAGACAAAATAGATTGTTTGTTTTTATTAGTGATTTTGCATTTGATATTAAGCACATCAAAGGAAAATAGAATATAATTGTAGATGTACTTAGTTAGAAAATTAAGGTTTTTAAGCCCATCTTAGTGAGTAAATATGTAACAAAATTGTTAGGAAAGATCAAATGTGCTATTGAAAATGATAGAGATTATTTAAAGTTAGTTGAATAATGTAAGATAATTAATGAGGAAAAATTAAAAGTAACTTTAGTTTGAATGAATATGAGATATTGTTGTACAAAGGTAGATTATATGTTCCAAATTATGATGAGTTAAAGAACCTAGTGATGAATGACTTTCATAAAAGGCCCTAATCTGACCACCCATGATATTAAAAATGATTACAAGTTCTAAATTATAATGAGTTAAATAACCTAGTGATGAATGAGTTTCATAAAAGGCCCTCATCTGACCACCCATGATATTAAAAATGATTACAACACTTAGAAAGGAATATTATTGGCCCACCTTGAAAAAAAACGTGGTTGAATATTTGAGTAAATGTCTTGAATACCAAAAAGATAACTGTGGACACTAGCATTCTGTTAAACTATTGCAACCAATACATATCACTGAATGGAAATAGTAAGTGATAGCTATGGATTTTATAACTAGACTACTTAAACCCAAGAAACAACATGACACAATGATGGTGGTTGTTAATAAACTAAGTAAAGAAACCCATTTTATTCCCATAAAATCAACTTTTAAAGTCATAAATATACTTGATGTATTTATGAAACAAATCTTTAGGTTGCATGGGGTTCCAAGGACTGTTGTTTTTAATCATAATGCAAACTTTACAAGACATTTTTGGAAATCTCTATTTATTAGGCTAGAAACTCAACTTAGTTTCAACACTTTTTATCCTCTTCAAACCAGCTATATATAATTAATTTTATAAA
>APFE031398437.1:281002-291159 GCA_000404065.3 Pinus taeda | reverse complement strand
TATGTATGTATGTATGGTGGGGATCAAACAAATTATTAAAAGTCCATCTTAAAGGTTGATAAAACTCTCCTTTAATGTTCATCTGGCTCCTTTAGTGTTAGTGCCTCAAGTTGATGAGCACCAAAGATGACTCACCAACTTGACTCACCAACTCGAGGAGAGTCGAAAAGCCGAACTCGAGTGATGGGTGCATTTAACTAAATGCATGTGGAGGGTCAGTCAAAGGGGAACACAAACATAATTGAGGGGTGAGCCACTGGGCGCATTTAATCGAATAAACATGTGACATGTGAATCATAGCAGTGGGTGTGGCGTAGTCATGGACGCCTCCCCAACACGAGGAGCATGACATGTAGCAGGTGTATGAATGGGCGTGCAGACAATGAAGACGACACAGGCGTGCAACTTGGGCAAGTGACTGTTAAGCGTGCGATGGGTTGGCATGTGTTGACAAATGAGGGAATCCACCTAAACGCACAAGGGTTGGCTCACAACCAATTGAAGGGGTGCATTCAAAGACATATGGAAAAGTCGAATGAAGCATGGGGACATGCAAGTCGACCCAAGTATAGTCGAATGCATGTGACTCTTGGCCAAACAAAAGGAAGTAAAGTGTATATGTTGAACGAAGGTGCCTTTCATTCAACACACAACCGAGTAACTCGTTCGAAAGTAGAGCAATGAGAAAATGAAACTGCAGAGGGGAATTGAATGAGGGATAGCAAAGGCATAGGAAAAGTGGTGCTCAATCAAGCGAGCCATAATGTTGTTAGAATTTCATTAGCTGAGTTTGGGGTTTCTAATGGACGGGTCACAGTGTGGAAAAGTGAACCTAGGCTGGTTGAACACAGTGGGTCGCAAGCTGCTATGGGTTGCTTGACAGGGCATGAGGTTGCTACAAGTTGAATGATGTTACAGAAACGTTACTACATGTTGAATGGTTGGGAATGAGTTGCTATAAGCTACACTGTTGGATTTGCGCTACTACAAGCTACATGTACTT
This sequence comes from Pinus taeda, assembly GCA_000404065.3. Lineage (NCBI taxonomy): Eukaryota > Viridiplantae > Streptophyta > Pinopsida > Pinales > Pinaceae > Pinus > Pinus taeda. Next base: position 290,156 of record APFE031398437.1, on the reverse strand, counting down.
AGGTGTTGAATGAAGGTTTGGGCCAGCGGTGCATGGTAGGTAGTACAAGTTCAAAAATTCATCTAGGGGTTGCATGAAATTATAAAAGACTGTAAACCTGTAAAATACTATTAGAAGGATTTTTTAAGTGATTTGGATGAACTGTTGGGAGTTTTCCCTCCCTGGATGTTTATGATTTTATTATTTATTTTTGCTGCACATCTAAGATAAATGAATGAAGTATAATTTTTAGTTCTACTGCATTGTTAACACTTGAAGGAATAATAAACTAAGTGTTGGAGGTTAGGTGTAGTTTGCAAACATGAGTAGTGGTCAAACGAAAAAGTCAGGCGGTGCCACACATACTCATGTGTGATTGCAAGTCACCACTAGCATGGGGTTGTGACAGATGGTATAAGAGTCCATTTTGAAGAAAGAGGGTTTTGCATACTAGTGGTTGGTCAGATTTAAACATAGGGAAGGTTTGGCATGGGCAAGGAAGAAAGTCAGGGTTGAGCTTAATTAAGACATAGTTTATGGTTCTGACACATTCACAAAGAAAATTGATGACAGGTGATGGAGAAGAACTGCATGTCATAGGTTAATTTAGCATGGATGATGAGGCATTTTTTATGAACAAGTTGTTGGATCGTATGGATGAGTTGAGCACAAATATGAATGGACTTGAAATACAGAATGTTGATCTTAGAGTGAAATTAAGCAAGAATGGGGTGAGTCATGTTGACCTCAAGGTGTAGTATGATTATCTTGAATGGAGATATGATCAAACCATGAATGAAGTCAAAGGATTTGAAGTTGCAAAGGGATCAATGCATCGATGAGATTGTAAAGATGCAGAAGAGACTTTTTGAAGCTCTAAATGATATTGAGATTTAGAATAAAGTAGTTGGGCAAGGCTAGATTGGAGGATATACCCACATCAAAATAAAGGAACCAGATTCATATGATGGGATGAGAAGTTAAAAAACACTTGGAAGCTTTCTATGGGATATGGAGCAATACCTTGAATGATTCGGGCTTATTTCAAAGGATGCCAAAGTAAAGTTTGTTCCCCAATTCCTTACAAAGGATGCCAAGTTCTAGTGTAGGTGGAGAGTGGATCAAATTGCACATGGTGATGCTGAGGACATCTCTATTTTGGAAGAAATGAAAGAAGCTGTCTTGATGCATTACATCCCAAAATATGAAACATGGGATGCACAAACAAAGATCAACTATATCAAGCAAATTGGGTGTCTACAATCATATCAACGAGAATTTGTGAGTGTGGTCTTGGAGCTACCTGACATGGAAAAGAAAGATAAGGCTTTCAACTTCATTATTGGATCGAAACCTTGGGCATGCAATGAGGTGAAGTGACAAAATATTAAAACACTTGAGGAATAATTTGTTGTATTTGATAGATTGGTGGATCATTACGATGAGGGGAATGAAGAAAAGAAGAAGAAGTCTCACGAAACAAAAGAGAAACCTTCAAAGGATGATGATGCAAGGATAAGTGGTAAATCGAAGGAAAAGATACCTTTGAAGTGTTGGCTTTGCAAGGGTGATCATACAGTAAATAATTGTCCTTCAAGACTGAATATTACATCTATCACACAGTCGGATGGAAAGAAGAAGGAATAACCAGTGGTTGGGGTGATGCAGATTTTGGGTGCTGCAGCAGCTATGTAGGTTATCCCAAAATGAGATCCTGAGAGAAACAAATTGGAATATGTTGAGATGAAGGTTGGGCAAGGCACATTGCTCACCTTGGTGAACAATGGTGCAACCCATAACTTCATGACAGAGGAGGCAACAAGGAAAGTTGGTTTAAAGTTCATACCAACTCAAACTTGTCCCAAGGTAGTGAACTCTCTAGTAGACTAAGTCATTGGTGTGGCATAGGCTGTGGAGGTGAAGATAGGAGAATGAATAAGAAAATTTGAAGTCACAATTGCTTGGATGGATGATTATGAAACAATTTTGGGCATATAATTCATGAAGCAGTATGAGGCTATGATCATGCCACATTTAAGGAAGCTATATATTTATGGAGGCGAAGATGTACCATCGAGTGTCTGTACCATGGAAGCCATGATGGATGAGCATAAGATAGCATCGATGGGTGTGGAAGAGAACAAAAAAAAATGAAGAATTTTGTGAGAGATTGGATCATATAGAGACAACATTCATGGAAGAAGAAAAGATCATTAAAGCATTATCTGATAGTGTTCTAGACTTAATAGACAGGCTAGAGGTAGTGGACGAATTAAAGGATGTGGAATTAGAGACCTTACGATAAGAGGACTGAGAAGCATACATGTAGAGACTAGAGGAGGCTATCGACATTTGGATTGAGATGTTGGCATAAGATGACGATGGAGATGGAAGGCCATAAACCTTCCCATCTGCACCATATTTCTAGACATAGCATGAAGTATAGGATCATTGTCATATGCTCAGAGAAATGAGATCCCTTGATGTGATGAGCAAGATTTGGAGTTGAGATAGTGGCGATTGAAAGAAGGGTGTGATGATAGTCATGATGATGCTAGAAGCAAGAATTCTTGTGGAGAAGACGCTATAGTCAGATTAGCTACTCGACTAGTCACCATCACGAAGGTATGCAACACATGATATTCTTGCATAGTTACAATAGGATATGGGCATGGAGTAGGTCATGGGAAGAGCTATCTGGTTGCTGAAATGGAGATGATTACCTTGGCAATGGAGCTTTCTGAGATGGTGTTGTCAAGGGAGAAAACCTTTTTAGAGTGAGGGAATATGTTAGGGCCTCGAGTTAACGAACACCCAAGAGGACCCATCATCTCAGGGAGAGTAAAAGAAATGAACTTGGGCAATGGGCATGTTTAACTGAACGCATGTGGAGGGTGAGTCAGAGGGGCATGCGCACATAACCAAGGGGTGAGTCACCAGGCCATTTAATTGAACAAATGTGTAATGGTTGAGTCATAGTGGTGGGCATGCCACCGACACGAGGAGTGCGATGTGTAGCATGAATGTGGACGTGTGTGCAATGGACATGCAAGCGATGAGGGTGACATATGCATGTGATTTGGGTGAGCGACTGGCACACATGCGACAAGCAACTGCATGGGAACTGGTGAGGGAATCCACCTGAACTCACAAGGGTGGACACCCTTGCCTGTTAGCATGCACTCACTAGTCGAATGCCTATCAGTCGGTCACCAAACTCACATGCCCATGTCACCCTCATCATCCATATACTACATGGTTGGGCATGGGCTGCTACAGGATGCTCGTAGGTAGGTGCTCAACACAGGTTTGGGCCAATACTGTATAATAGAAAATACAATTTTAGAAATTCATGCGGGGGTTGTACGACATTGTAAAAGACTGTGAACTTGTAAAATATTGTTGAAATTATTTTATATGTGATTTGGGAAAACTGTTGGGAGTTTCCTCTCCCTTGATGTTTATGAGCTTATTATTTATTTCCATTGAACATTGAAGATAAATGAATGAAGTATATTTATTAATTTCATTGCATTGTTAGCACTTGAAGGAAAAATAAACTAAGTGGTGGAGGTTAGGCGTAGTTCGTAAACTTGAGTAGTGGTGAAATGAAAAATTTAGGTGGTGTCGCTTCATGCTCATGTGCGGTTGGAAGTTTCCACTAGCATGGGGTCGTGAGATTTAGCCCTCCAAACCTAGACTTAATGATGAATGCAAATTTAATTTTAATAAAAGGACAATGCATATATAATAAAAGAAAGACAACTTTCTTGGTGCACAAGGAACAAAATATATCCATAAATATTCAACATCAAGTGCATCCTTTGGACTTATTCTCTCTGAATTACAAGACCAATTAGAACATTCTAGCAGTAGAAAATATTTCTTGAGGGAACAAAAAACCTAAAGAAAACATATGATTTATACCATCAAATAAGCGATGAATTCAACAAATATAGTACTAGTTTACTGATGATTTAGGAAAAGAATGAGTACCTAAACAATAATGACAATATGCTTGACTAGGATCCAAAGTGAGCATATTTTTTGCAAGATGCAAAGAATGTTTTCTGAAACCATTACCACATGAATATAAATTAAATTAAAAAAAATAATAATAACAAAAATTTAGAAGCTTTGTAGCTTAAATGTATCCTACAAGAAAATGAAATATAAATTATAGATGCTCAAGCACCCACAAAGTAATATTGTATCGAAAAAGCACCTAAACAAATAAAGTGTACATCAATGGTCTTCTTAGGAAGCTATCAAAAGGTGTTACATGGAATTTGTGGTAGATATGTTATGACTAGACCTAATCTCAGGCATTCCTGTAATCTAACACAAATGTTAGGAGAGAAAAATTTTAGTGCATAAATGATCTCATTATAGGCATGACATTCTTCATCAAACAGATCACATATAAAAGAAAATTTGAATTATTTTCGACACTTTAGATCCATCGTGGTAGGCTTACCTTAGATCTATGGATTAAAAAGACAGTTGTAAATCTTTAGTTATTTGAAAAAGGTAGGACTAAGATGGATCTATGTTTTTCTCACATGATGGGTTTTTTTTAAAAATTCTACAAATTTGTCGGTTTTTTCTTTTTTTTCTAAATACACATTAGACATCAAGTTTATTACCATCATCCACATCCACCCATGGTTGTGGCAATTAATTGCTAGCTATAGAGTGCACCTCACTTCTCTTAGTGCGATAAATCTCAGTACCCAAAAACAGGTTCCAAAAATATTTGTGGATAAATTTTTTTAAACGATATGATCTAAATAAAAGTATATTTTATAAGATAATTTTTCAATGGACCACCTCAATTTTGCGATTCTATATGTTTACATACTTGTGCTATTATCTTCCTGCTTGGAACCAACCATGTGACAATGCATGAATGCATGTGATTTGTTACAAGTAGTGGGTAGATTATGTCCATTGTTGAACCATATTGTTCAATGTTTTTAAATGCATATTGCAAAAAAGCTATAATTAAGGCAAATACTAGTCAAGAGAAGCTTCAACACTTTAGCATAAGAGAAGAAACCAGCTTGCACTACAACAATTCTACAAAAGGTTCAAAGGATACAAAGACCAAAAACGTTAAAACCTATATACACAAACAATAAATTTCCATCAATGCCAGAGTTAAATGTTCTTACTTTTTAAAAGACTCCCTAACGCACCTCTTCATTTTCCTTTGTGGCTTGAAATTGTTGTACCATGGAAGCTCAGAAACATCCACAAAGCTAAAATATTTTAGTAAGTTGTTCTAGCTACAAACATTAAAAATGGAGATCCATTAAAGAGATGCATAAGAGCAAAGAGAGCTCCAAATATAGCTATGACAATATAACGACTAGAGGGGTAGCATTTTTCTAAGTATAACCTCGTTCCTTCTTGGTAAAATTGGTTTTCCATATAAAATATATGCAAATATACATCCCACCGACCATATGTCAACAACTCGATCATACTTTGTTGAGCCTAGTAGCAACTTTGGGGGCTACACACAACATTAGAACTTAAAAATCACCACTCGCATAATATTCTATCTAGAGTTTACCTTGCAAACATGGAAAAAACCATACTATAGACAAAATTGACTAGAATAACAATATATGCCAGATTTCACTTACATACGCCACAATGTTATTACTCTATTGATTAGGTTTCCATTTTGGTCACTACAAAATCATCTTTCCAGGACAAAATTCGCAAGCTTTAGAATCCCATTGTTATCAATCAACAAATTAGACCTTATTTAAAACAAAATATGCCATGTTCAAAGGTTTTGTTCCACAAGTATATCCCATGGGCCATAATGAAAGGAGCCCAAAAAAATTGATGAAATTGGGAACTTTGATGTCCTCATGCAAATCTTGATTCATATGATAATAGTGCAACTCGATTAACAATTGCTTCATATAACGCTAAGGTAAAGACACATTGGTTATATCCAAGGTATCTATTTCTAGACTACAAATTTCATTAGAAAGAAATTTAGCATTGCTATGAATGACAAGTAGAGGTCTAATAATATTTGCATCAATCTCATAGGTTATTCTGAGGAATAGTAAAGCACATTCCTAGCCTCTCAGCTAAACCATTCATATCATGATCCATATATTCAAAGACCATGTAAATGCTTCCATTGAACTTAATACCTTCTATGGTGCATACAATAGATGGGAGAGATTGAATAATAACATCGAACAAGAAGAACACAAATAACAACCTAGACATATTAGAACAAAAAGTAGAGAATATGTATATAATATACCTGATTTCCCTTGTTCATCTTTCTGAGAACCTACATGGAAAGAAAAGAAGATTCTTTATAACGACTGAATCTGCCAAAAATAAGCCACAAAGGATCAGAAAATGAAAAGAAAAATTCACAATCTAGGAAAACAAAAGAATATAACCTCGAGAGGTTATTATTTCCTTTAACTTCATAACATTTTCATGTTGCAACTTCTTCAAAAACTTGACTTCCCAAATTGCAGTTAATGGGAACTATGTTAATATTAACATTAAAGATACCAATTAATCTAGACCGAAAACATTACACACAACTCACGAGAAAAATATACTACAAAGGATAACATATCGGCACACAACAATGAGAGAACCACATGTATCGAAAAATTTAATCAAAGTCAAAACATGGAAATTCTTTAACCCTATAACCAAGAAACACACACAAATATATATCCAAAAATTTTAGAGATAGCCCGGAGTGACTACCCCTTCTCTTTCATTGTCCATACGAATTTTTTTCAGGAAGCGATTTCCCCGGTATCAATCTCCTTGGCCATATAAATTTGCCTAAAAAAAATAAAACCCATCAATCAATCCATAAAAAAAATAAAACCCATCAATCAATCCATAATTATTTTTTTGCCCATCGCTGAAAACCATGTCATCATGATTACTGGCCATTCCAACAGTTTGAATGAAATGTTTCAATTTTTCTAACCCAGATAAGAGGACTTGAGCCGTAAATAGAAAAACCCTAATTATAGGGTTGCAATATCATTGAATTGAAAAAGAACTAACTAAGATATTTTGAGACGTGTACCCATATGTCCCTTCTCCATTATTTTCCAGCTTTTCAAAGCAATTGACGCTACGAGAACCCCATGAGGCTGCCTAATGCAGATTCAGCTGGCCAAGATTTGCAAGTTCCATCCTCCTCAGCTGTCTTCGAAATCGGACTCAGACTCAATTGCTAAATGAAAAAAATGTAAGCAAGGCGAGGGTCCGCTCGCACATTCACCGTCGATTCAATAGATGGGTTGTATCCGATACAATCAATACATGAACTCCAACATTCGTATAAATATGCAGAAGTACATAACCTTCTTTGTTCTTAAGAAATATGGGTCAATCAACTCTAAACCATGAAGGACTACACAATATGAATGTTAATGACAAGGAATGAGTGGTCTTAATGTCATAAAGAATGGTATTTATTGCATAAAGGCAATTCCAATAAAAGGGAGCTCGAACCCTCGATACTCGAAATCAAAAAGAAAATTTTCAACCCTAACAACAACCATATTAAACAAAAACCATATTAAACAAAGTCTTTCTGTATAAATCACATGAGAGAATTTTTTGGCCTACGCCTTTGGAACCAACAATTGTGATTCATCATCAAGACTAGAAAAAACACCATATAAAAATTGCAGACTCGATGCGAGACTTCAAAGGGATTGAAATAGAAACCGTGAAATTGTCAACCCCTACTCACAAACCCAAAATCCAAACTTCCACCCCAATGATATTTTCTAGATCTTTTTTCTAGATTTTCATATAAGAATTTTTTCTACATTTAAAATTGTTTAATAAAAAAAAAAAGCATTGCACAATATACTTCATAAATATGTTATTGGAGAAAATTTAAGCTATATCTAATTAACTTATTAATATGTTATACAATATTAATTCATCATTTAATTATCAATCAAAAAAATTATTAATAACTAACTAATGGATATATTATACAATATTAATTCATAATTTAATTATGAATCAAAATGATTTCTTTTTATTAATAACTATCATTATCAGTTAATATCATTATTCTCGACCTTTTTTTTTTCATTTAGATTATAATTTACATGTGTTTTATAAGGAAACAAAATTTTCCTTATCTCGAATGTCTTGAACTTTAGATTATTGTTGTGTTGTCATTAATCTTACAAAATAAATATCATTCATTTGTCAAATTACATTTTAGAAAATTAAATCTTCATAAATCACGTTAATTAATTTTATTTATTATATAAATCACTGTAGATTCATCTTAACCCCGTACTTATTAAGCACCGAGAGAGATCTAATCTCTCGAGGTGCAAACTTATTTTTTGAGTATGAGACATGAGGAAATGATTGCACCTTCAGAGATTTGATCCCTCTTGATGCTTGATAGATCGTGTTGACATGGATCTAGTCTCGTTATATAATACTATATAATATCTATATGTGTATCTATGTATCTCTTTCTTATGCCCTCTCTATCTCAACCCCAAACATACACATTCTCTGGTTATCTCTCTCTCTCTCTCTCTCTCTCTCTCTCTCTCTCTCTCTCCCTTCAACTCTATCACTATTTCCCTCCCTCTCTCCTTTTCTCTCCCCCATCCATCTCTCTTTCTCTCTCTCTCTCTCTCCAACTTTGTCATTATCTTTGTCCATCTCTCCATCTCTCTCTCCTCTCCATCTTTATACCTCCCTCTCTCGCTTCCCCTTCTCTCCCTATCCCTCTCCTCTCCTCTTATTTGTCTTCCCCCTCTCCCCTCTCCCTCACTCTCTCTCCATCTCTCCCAGGTCACTGTCTCTCTCTCTCTAGCTCTATCTATCTATGTATTTCTTCTTTCCTCCTCCTCTCTCGCTCGCCCCCTCTAAAATTTGATCTCACCCTCTTAAATTTGATCCGATTGTATTGTGTTTAGGAAAGTATCTAAATTTAAAAAAACTTAATTGGTTGTAAAATATTTAACCTATATTTTGGATCAATCATGTCAACTAAAATACAATAATGAAACACTTAAAAAAATCATACACTCTCTTCCCTCTATTATCGTTAGTCAATCCTTAGTAAAGATGGATCTATACTGGTTTTTAATAATATTATTTATATTATATAAATTTC
>APFE031398437.1:265639-280898 GCA_000404065.3 Pinus taeda | reverse complement strand
CACCATAAATTTAGGGAAGCCATTGAAATTGAGAGGAGGCCTAGTAATCTTAATAGGGACGACGGCTCGAAAATCAACAACTACTGGATTCCAACCCTTTCCTCTAGTCCCGTCCCTTTCTTCTCTTTTCCTCTTTTCGGTTTTTCTCCCATGATGTTTGTTTATTTGTCTTTTTTTTTTTATATAGCTACAACCTATGAAATAATAAATAAAAAATACATTTAATAAACCATTACATAAATTTTATTTTATAATTATTTTAATAAAATTTATTTATTAGTTTTATATATAAATATATATATATATATATATATATATATATAAATAAATAACTAAATTAAAATAATTTGATTAAACAATTACATTTATAACCCAGATAATTTCTTTTTCCTTCTTTATTTATACTAATTAATATATATTTTTTTATATTTTATTTTATTTTGGCATTTTAATTTGTTTTTATTTAATAATATGTTTTGATTTATTATAGTGCTTGACTTATTATTTTTTATATATGGGTCATTGTTATTAAATAATAATAATAATATTTGATTCTTAATTTACTATTAATTAATAATAATAAAAATAATTTGTTCATTTCTATCAAGCAATAATAGTGATATTTTTTGTTTTCCCTATAGTCATTTGAAGGTCCTGAATCCATATTTAACTTATCGTTATGATCTAATTTTTATCTTGTCCTGAAGATGAACCACACTGGTTGGTTCGAAAGACATTGGCCTAGATATACCAATGTGATTTCTTTTGAAAATGTTTTCAAATAATGCTCCAAATTGTTTGCAAATATCATGGAATTGAAAATATGTTTGAGTGTTCATTTTCAGTCATTTAGGTATACTTCACCTGAGCTCATCTCCTATGGCCTTGCCATTTTGAATACCTGCTCTATTGAAATTCCATTTTGCACATTTGGGCATTTCATTTTTTGTTCAATTTATACTAGCCAAAAACTACTCTTTTTAGTGCTATAGTAGCTTCTATCTATGGGAAATTAGTCATTGCATTTACAATTGGCTAATCTAATTCTCTAAGATTAGCATGGCCACCATATCCCATGCAAGACATATTCATAAGGAAATGATGCACACGCACAAATGACTGGACTTAACATTCACTTAAAAGTATATCTAGTTGGATGCATCCATATGTTAAATGTGAAATAAGGCCTCTCATATGAAGAGTCCTAATCTGAAAGGCATTGTTTAAAAATATGGTTATTATTCAAGTAAAATATCTAGTATATTTTAATACAAATGGTGTCTGCCATGTAAAGGATTGCAAAGAATGGAGTTCCTTTTATGCATGCACACAAATAACTAGACTTAACCTTCACATAAAAGTATATCTAGTTGGATGCATCCATATGTTAAATGTGCAATAATATATCTCATGTGAAGAGTCCTATGCCAAAAGGCATTGTTTAAAAATTGGTTATTATTCAAGTAAACTATCTACTATATTTCAATAGAATTGGTGTCTATCATGTAAAGGAATGCAAAGAATGGAGTTATTTTCATATGTTTAATTATACATTGTTATCATTACTTGGTCACCTAGAGCTTTTTATAATGAGGTTTATCATTATACATTACTTTCTCAGTTGGAATTTACTTATGAGACTTTCCATTATGACTCACATTCACTTTTAATGTACTGAAAACTATGGAGGTTTCTCTCATCACAAACAACATTTTAATTTTCTTGCAAGTTATATTTTTTTTCCTTAGGCGAATTCTCACTGGACCTCTTGTGAACAAAGGAATGAAGGGTTGATTGAGGAAAGCTTTAGAGGCAAGAACGCTGGTGTGATAATTATTATCCTTATTTAATTTGGGATAGGATATTTAAAAATATATATTTCCATTGGATGAGGATGCAATGTGTCAGCTTCCCCTCAAGTTATTATTTTTGTTTAGTGTGAATGTTGAATGGATTTCAATTTCCCATGGCAAAAGAGAATAATGCATTGAAAAAAATTGGAGATCATCCCATCAGTGATGTAATTGTGAGATTAATTGTGTGTTCAATACTTAGAGACAGTTCCTTGGGAAGAACATGAAGAGGAAGAAATTATAATTTTTTTTCCATAGATAGGTTTTCTAATTCATTCCCATCCTTGATAGAATTCAATTAGTTGACTTAGAAGTGGTAAGAAATTCATTTCTCTCTGCCACACATGCTGCAATTGATTTCCTAGTCATGTTTAACAATGAGTTTCCTAGTCGTGTTCAACAATGAGTTTGGAAAAAAATGTGATTTCCAGGGCTTAAGAATGTCAGAATATGTAAGAGGCTTGTCAAGTATGGCCAAATATGTGCTTATTTATAGGTGAGCTACTGATTTTCCTGACAGATGAAGTAGACTCAATGAATTTCCTAATTACTCGAGATTTTTTGTTACTTACACCATTACACAGTATAAAATGTCTAACCAACATGCACATTTCATATGAGAACATTAAAATCTTTACATATGAGACTTAATACACATTTTCATTGAACATATATTGAGCGGCCCTGTATTAGAAAAAAAATTAAAAAACAAAGAATGGTTTGATGCCCCATAACTCTTCAATATTACCCATTTAAAAATAATAATAAATGGCATATTTATCAAAACATAATGGCCATGTATTGCACTCGAAAATTCTATCAAACACTTAACGTGTTAGTATAAAAAGTATTTAATAACTTATATTTAGATTGGTACATAGAGTCTTGTTTGTTGCCACATGAAATATCCTAGATACATAGATGCCTACCCCTCCTCCCATTGTCAATCCATCCAAAAATACCACTCACACAAAAATCACCATACATGTCTAGGATCTAATTTGTTAGTAGCTCAAATGAAAAACATTAAAGATCATGAACAAAAAATAGATGATCTATTGCAATAGACATCAACTCAATGATGTAAATATCCAAGGAATAATTAGATCAATAATAAAACAAAACATAAATTTAATGAACTCGAGTTTTATCATGGGAATCAAAACAACAAACAAAAGGATCTTTTAAATATAAAAAATTGATCATCTATGACGGAGAAAGGAAGACACATAGATCACTTGAAGAGAGAAGATTTTTGGAGTTACAATAACCAATATTTTCTTTTAAAGCATAACACTTAAAGCTTTTTCCTTTCTGAAGATAGTAATATAAACTACCAACTAGTTTAAATTACTTTAAGAATTATATAAGAATATGAAACTATAGTTATAGGGTGTTAAGGAGACCAATCAGTAACATTTAATTCAGGGAAGTGAAAAGTTTCCCTCCCATCCACCCATTAGAAATTCCAAAATATGACCTCTTTGTTTACTGAAAGAAAAGAAAATAACATCTCCAATGAAGAACTCAAACATGAAAGTACAGAGGCATAATATTCATCATGTTGGAGGGGAAAGGAGTGGATCTACACGATTGGATCAATTTTAGAGATATGTGTTTCAATTTGTTGATACCCTCAAGAAGTAATCATCTCATAGTCCTACACTCTATGGACATAGCAAGAAATGGGGAACAACATGGGAAGAAGGAAAAGTTAAAAAAGGTCACAATGGGTAAGGCTTCAATTCAAAACATCAAAAACAAGTGTTTTTTCTAGCAAATAGAAACTAGATAAACTAAAGACAACTAAAAATATCATAATAGGGTGAAAAAGCACTGCGGGCATACTTATATATAATCCGAGACATAGATGTCCTTTTTGTCTAGATTTAATAATGTGCTAGTGCTTTCACCTAAAGGGTGGATCTTTTGACATTGATCATATTTGGTCTTTCCATCCAAGACAACCATTCGATGAAGTCTAAATATCCACATTGCACATAAGGACTACTATAGAAAAGCTTAACTTCGAGTATCTCAAATTCTACAGGTAGTATCCTGATTTCCTATAGAAAAATATCTAAATGAGTAGTCCAAGTTCCCTCTCAAACTAGAGACAACTTTCACTATCTAAGCACTATTATTGTTGTTCGTTCCAACCAAATTTATAATACGTGTCAATGTAAGGTAAGCTCACCTATGGCATGTATGCTTGTGCTGTAAATTTAACATAAGAGTAGGTTATTACTTATATAACAAGGGTACTCCTGTAAATCATGCAATAAGCAACATAATGTTGTATTTTACATCCACCTTTTTTGTTGTAAGTATCCATAGGTGACTTGATTAAAAATGATCACTCACCTAACCTTGTATATTTTATTGTAACCTTGTATTATCATCTCCAACAAATTTTCAATCTTGGATATATCTCAGAAATAAGTGTACAACATGTGTGCAGTTCCAGCAATCTACATTGTTACTTGCATACTTGCCACTAGGCTAGGATTTCCTTATAATGTCAGTGAATATTGATTATTGTTTTGTGTATCTTCAGGAAAAAGAATCGTTTTAAAACTTTCTCTTGCAAATTCACCTTTCATAGGCTGTAATAAGATTGTTGAGCATGACTCAACAATAAATGAAGCATTTTTTCTCATATTGTATGATCCTTAAAGAATTATTTTTATTGGCTAGTTCTCTACTTCACATATAACAGAAAAATTAAGAAGGGTAATTAATCTCAGCCATTCCACCATGTCTCTTTTTCCTCCCTTGGGAATAACTTGATTGATCATCATGTCAACATTGACATGCTCACCCATGTTCTGTTATCAATTCTTTTTTACACATCATTGGAAAATTGTCACTAGTCACAAACCACAACTCCCTATAGAATTCACAAGGGAGTTCCATAGTTGGATATTTTCCATTTGTCATATCTTGTAAAGCATCAAATAGTTCATTCTTATCCAAAGATTATGATTAATGTACACTAATTCTAGTGAATCTTGTACAAATGTGTTATATTTGTATTTTATCTGATATACAGTTGAGACAATAGTCATTTTACTTTCATTCTTCCTTCTTATATATGTTTGTATTTTCATTGTCGCAAATAATTTTCATATCAAGTGGTACAAGAGCCTAGTTTTAGTGCTTTTGGATATTAACAATTTACTTCCACAGGGACTCTCACATCCACTTTTCCTTGAAATCTCAACTGCAAGATGCTTGAGAGATCCACAATGCATTGGTACCCACTCATCCTATTTGTAGGTAGCTAACACGGGTAACACCTTGTCACTCAAAGTTTCCCAAACCATTTTTCATTCCTCTACATATCTTCTCAAGTCACGATACATTTTCATGAACTGCAATCACACTACTATTATTGTTCTACCACATATTCCTATTGCATGTACCATAGTTTTCAAAGAAATTTACCTTATCACAAATAAAAACTACTACAAACCAACATAACTTTTGTTTGAATACTGCATCACGACTCTTCATAACTCTAGAGACTCATAAAGGTCATAAGCCCCCTGTACCATTAAGCTCTTAGCAAGAGAAGGTCCAAGAGAAAAAGTACTAATAAAGCTAGTTCTTGCTGGAGCAGTTGTTGTAAATGACAGCAGCAAAATAAGTTTCAAGCCAAAATGATGCAAGACATGTTGTCCATTATTTCAGAGTGTGACTCTTGATTTATGAGGTACATATAGAAGACATTGTGGAAGCTTATTAGCTGTCAGTTGAGGCTTTCCACCTCATTCCATCCGCAAACTAACAAACAAACTGAGATAATCAAAACCAAAATTGCGTTAAGTGGGAGATTTTTTTAGAAGCAAAGCATTGGGGGCATCATCTTCTAAAATCCCTAAAAAATGAAGCATCCAAGAAACATACATATATAACATCATACAACATTTATATTAAGAAAATATCCAAAATGTCAAATCAATTTCGGAATATATGAAAACATGCATATTTGAACATAAACCAAGATAGAAATGGTAACCATAACAAATTAATCATTAATTAATCAAGCATCAACCATTTAAATTCCAGCACTGATCCAAGGGATCTTTTGCTTATAGATGTATCAAAATAATCACATGTGGAAATTGCAGCTTAACATAGAAATTTAATGTGCACATGAGAGAACAAGAAGAAACACATAAGGAATGAAAAGAAGAAAACAAAACTTGATAACAAAGTTCGTCCAACTTGAACTACGTCTATGGTCCCTGCTCGATCAATGGGGAAGCCTTCATTCATTAAATGGCATGAAAACAGGAGAATACAATCATCAGTTATGTAAAAGGAGGCTTATACCTCAATTCTGGAAAATGGCTGAGAAAAGGAGAACTCAGGTGGAGAAATGGATAGCACCACTGTGTTCGTGGCATCGAGAGGGGTAGAAATCATATAAAATTTGCCCAATTCAGAAAAAATGACCAATCGCTCCTCCTGCAAGCTGTTGCATCGAACTACATGCCAAAATCCTCTCTCTCTGCACTTTTCCACATGCATCAGGTCTTCTAACACTTCATTCATTACAAGTGCACTTACCTCGGAGATCGCTTTGTTTAGAATAGCAACCATTGAATGGAAGGATCGATGGGTGCAACAAAACCTTTAAAATAGCTCTTTTGCGTTCCAAGTGATAATACATAGAAACATAAGAAAATCTAACCAAAAGCCCTTTAATTGGACTTCAAATATATGAAATTGGGATTATAAACCCACTGGGTCTAGCCCTCTATTGCAAATCACTATCGCGTTGTTCAATGGCCATATCACGAGGATTACAGATCACCGATCACCGATATCACCGATATCGGTGTATCGCTATCAGCCTTCTCGGCATATTGCAATTGCTACAGCCTAGGGTTTTTGACGAATCACCAATGCCAATCTGGTCACTCCTCCGATTGCCATTCGTAATCACTAATCACATGTCTTAAGTCCTAATATCGACCATCGCTTTCCCCCGATTGCAATTAGTCGGAGATCGCTAATCAGGGGTTCTGCTACCCTTGCCTTAAGCCCACCTTTTGACTTCTCCAATTGCAATTTTCCTTTTGAAGGCTTTAAGTCTATTTTTTAGAGAAAATGCCTCATTTTGCAAAGGAACAGAGGTAGAGTATTTTAGTGATAAGTTCATCATCTAGAGTTTGTTTCAAACCATTTGAGTTGCAGTAGATTCAGAATGAGAAGGTCTACGCAACATAACTGTTTCCAATAGAATCCTTCGACTTTCATTTTTCCTTGTTTCCTACAAGTCAACCAAGAACTTTGAATGCTTCTATCTCCTTCATTCAGAATTGGATTGGAGTGTCATTCGCATAATTGAAATCAGGGCGATGAGCACTTCGATCTGATGTAAAGATACTTGCCTTTATACCTCTTTGAATTTGAAGCTTTTCCATGCAATTGTATTTGAAGATCCACCTGGATCAATCCTCCACATTGAGGAGCTTTTGGACTGCTAAAAGCTTTCATTAGTCAATTGGAAAGTGAGGGAATTATTCCCTCACCCTTTTCTTCTCCAACCATTTTGCGTTGCTGGGGTGCATCCCCTTGAAACCAACTTGAAGGTATTCCAAATCTCCTCTTTGTGAAGTCCTGGTTCTTCTGTCAAGGATGATGTCTTTAGTTAACTCATCAAGATACTCTAGTGCAGAATCATCAACTGTAGGAATGGTGCCCACCTCCTGGGTGTCCATAATCAATGGTGGTTCATATAGCTTTAAGTTCACCACATTAATTACGGAGTACATTTGCATATATATCAGCAAATCAAGAAGAAAGGCATTGTTTCCAATATTCTCCAAAATGGTGAATGGACCATACCAGATTGGTCGCAACTTCTTCCCTTCTCCCTTCATCCTATCCTTGCTGATGTGGAACCACACTTTTTTGCCCACTTGGAATTGATGGTCGACTTAGTGTTTTTCATGTCGAGCCTCGTAACGAGCTTGACTTTTCTCCAACTGCTCTTGTACTACTTGGTGAACCAACTAGATTCGCTGAATGAACTGCTGAGCTTTGTCCTTATCATTACGTCCACTGGAGTCATCTTCCCTTCCAAAGACCATATCAAAAGGATCCTTTGGCAGGTAACCAAAGCATGTCTCAAATGGTCAACGCTGCATAGATGAGTGCACCACTCGGTTGTAGGAATGCTACACATATGGGAGATGCTCATCCCACAACAACCTCATAACAAGTGTACCACGGTGTGGTTGAGAACCTCTATTTTTTCGTTAGTCTGTGGATGAAATGTCGTGCTTCTTTTCAACTTGGTGTCCATCATCTTCCACAAGCTGGTCCAAAACTCTCCGAGAAAGCGAGAGCCTTGATCTAACAAAATCGATGTGGGCAACCCAAAATGGACCCAAACATGCTGAAAGAAAAGATAATCAGTCTACTCTGCAGTGATTTGATTTTTACAAGGCATTAAAATACACATGTTACTAAAGTGGTCAACGATGACATACAAATAGTCATGACTCTTTTTAGACAAAGGCAAACCTCTTACAATGTCCATTGACACACTTTCCCATGGATGACTTGGAATAGGGAGTGGTGTGTAGAGCTTGAGTTTTCTATTAGAGGGCTTTGAAATAGAACACATCACACAACCCTTTAAATAGCCAGTCACAATGTTCTTCATATGAGGCCAAATAAAAAATCTTTGTACATGACATAAAGTCTTTTCAACACCAAAGTGTCCGGACACAAGAGAGGTGTGGGCCTCTCGAATTACATGTACTCATTCCCCTGTGGGAATAAACAATTTGCCGAGGTGATACAATAGTTTCCCCTGCAAGTGATAGTTGTCCACCTGTCAACCATGGGTTAGTTTTGCATAAATCTCCTTAAAGTCATCATCGTTACTATATTATTCAAAATAATTCTCAAAAGACAATGAAGAATTATGCAAAAGAACAGAAGCAGAAATAGGAGGGAGAGATAGCATATTGACACTTGGTTGCTAGTGCCCTTCCTATACTTTATTACTAGATGAAAATGTTGAATAAAACCCATCGACCTGAAATGATGAGATCGCTGCAACTTGGTTTGTGGGTGAAGATACTGCGAGGGCTGATGATTCATATGGATGATGGTCTCCTTGCCGGTCAGGTAGTGTTTCCACACTTTCACACTTTGCACCAAGGCATAAAGCTCCTTGACATAAGTGGGATGGTTTATCACAGCCTGAGAAAACTTCTCAGAATGGTAACATATCGGCTTCTTTTGCTACATCAATCTAGATCCCATGGCATAACCACTGGCATCTATTTTTATCTCAAATGGCTGTTGGAGATCTGCTAAGGCTAAGACTAGTGCAGTGCTGATCTTTTCCTTCTATGTTTCGAAGGACTTCTGTTGTCTTCCTCCCCATTGGAAGACCTGTTTCACACTTTTCAATGTGTGCAGAGGCGCTACAATAACAGAGAAATTAGCAATAAAGCTCCTCCAATAATAGACTGCACCTAAAAAGCTACGGACCTCAATTACACTAGTAGGCTTAGGCCAATTTACAATTGATTCAACTTTAGAGGGATCAATTTTTAACTGACAGTGACCAACAATATGACCTCGGTAACCCAAAGAGGTTTTCTTGAGCTCATACTTTGACAACTTTACATAGAGTTTTTTTTTTTCAATGCATCAAGCACTTTCTTCACATGACACACATGTTCATTCCAACTTTTACTAAAGACAAGGATATCATCTAAATATACAAGAACAAATTCATCAATGAAAGCCCTAAAGAGATCATTCATTATCCTCATGAAACTGGCTGGAGTGTTACAAAGTCAGAATGGCATCATTGTCCATTCGAGTAGCCCCTGTTTGGTCTTGAAAGTGGTTTTCCACACATCCTACTTTGCAATTCGGACCTGGTGATAACCACTATGCAAATCCAATTTGGTGAAATAAATAACATTCTTTAACTAATCTAGAAAGTCATCAATGTGTGGAAGAGAGTAATGATTTTTCACAGTGATTTTGTTTAGTGCTTGGTAAACCACGCACATCCTCCATGTGCCATCTTTCTTTAGCACTAACACAATTAGTCGAGCAATTCCTACACATGCTTTTAGATTTCTTCCATCTCAATGGTCGACATCCCGTACATGCCAATATTTGGTAAAGGAGTGTCATGTTGCAAATGGATTTTATGTTGGATTTCCCTCTTCAGAGGTAATCCCTTTGGTTACTAAAATGTCTCGTCATAATTAGAAATTAATTCACATAATTCTTGTTTATGTTCCTGATCACAGCCTTGGAAAGCATCAGCTAATTCTGCCTCATTTTCCCTTACAACCATAAGCATGCAACCCTTACTAGAATTCACCAGCCTTTTCATTTATCGAACGCTTACAAGGTTGGCATTGAATTTAGTTTGATGAGCCCTTACAATATATTCTACCGCATATTTTGTGATTTGGTATTTATTTTCATTACGGAAAAGGACTGTCTTTCTATAATATATATATGGACTCCCTAACACCATGCCACAGATATCCAATGGGATCACATCCAGTTCTACTTTACACTGTTGGGTTCCATTTAGTTTTGCTTTATCATGTATCCATTCAAGCGGCTAACGTTTGTGATGTGGTTTTGTTTCTAAGACGAGTTTCTTTACCAAGGATTCTGCAATTAAGTTTTCTTGGGATTCGATATCAAACAGATTTTCTACTTTAGTATGATTTATGACAACTCTGATATGAAATAGTTCAATTCTGTTTCGATCATTAGGAAGGGACTCATTTACAGAACTAGTGCCTTCATGCAATTCAGAATTAACATGAGGCGTAAGAGTACCTTTTGTTCCTGTTGCAGTGATCAGTGCTTCATCTCCCAAATCTGATCCAAGGTCTTGCTATGTAGTTTCCACTGTCTTTTGCTTGCCTTTGCCTCTATACTTCTTCTGTCTCTTTTTTGGGTATTGTTTCCAACATTGTTTGTCATCATGACCTTCCTTTTTGTAGTGATTGCAATACGGACTTTCTCCTTCTTTGGCTGCTGCTATTTTCTTCTCCTTTTTTTCCATTTTTCTTTAAATTTTCCATTGGGAGGTTTGAACAGTGGATTTTTGGAATCATCATCTCTTTCATCTTTTCCCCTGTTCTCAATATGAGTTTCCTATACGCTTGTTGAGTCAATAGTGGTTGATTCAAACAAGAATAATGAATGCCTAATGCAACTATATAGCGATCTAATATACTTAGTTACTACTTCAGGTGTATCAGGTGCAATACCCAAATTAAGTGCTTGCTTTCTAAACTCCTCTGTAAAAATCTAAACATCCTAACCTTTTCCTTGCCTTAAATACTGCCAATTCATTAATGCTTTTTGCTTGTAACCCAAGGGACAAAATTATTCCTTTAACACAGAAATAAAATCAGGCCATGAGGAAAAGAGGTTACCCCCATTCTTACTGCTCTGCAATTTGCTCTCCCACCAAATGAGAGCAATGTCGCTCAACCATAGAGATGCCAACTGAATCTTTGCCTCATCCTCCATGATCTATTGAATCCTGCAGTAGATCTGAATCTGCCTAATCCAATTATTAAGCTTCTCTGCATTACTTTCACCATTAAACATGGGAAGATCAAATTTCACATCTAATTTAAAGAAGGGTTTATTAGATGCATCCATTGAATTTCTATGATTATGGTCGTGAGAGGAAGAAGAACTTTCACTCATGGAAGGAGTAGGGGGTTCTTCTCCACCATTTCCATACGTTGAACCTTGTTCTTCTAGATTTCTCTCTTCTACTTTCTCTAGCCTTGGAAGAAATTGACCAACATTCTCTGCCACTGAATATAAGGTTTTGTGGAAATTGCACTCATCTTCAATACGAGCCTCTTCATCTGCCATGTTTCTCCTTCGATGCGCACACCCCACTTTAGGATCAAAAGGCTCTAATTCCCCTTCGACTCTTCGGAGCGTGTTTCTTGTTAGCATACAAACATGCAATTCACATCCAAAAAGACCTGCTTTGATACCACTTGATCTAGGGGATATTTTGCTTATAGATGTATGAAAAGAATCACATGTAGAAATTGCATCTTAACATGGAAATTTAATGTGCACATGAGAGAAGAAGAAGAAACACATAAGGCATGAAAAGAAGAGAACAAGACTTGATAACGGAGTTTGTCGAACTTGGACTACATCTCTGGGCCTTGCTCGATCAATGGTGAAGCCATCATTCATTAAATGGCATGAAAAGAAGAGAATACAATCACTTACATAAAAGGAGGCTTATACCTCCATTCTAGAAAATCGTTGACAAAAGGATAACTCAGATGGAGAAATGGATAACACCACTACGTTCGTTTTGTCGAGAAGGTCAGAAATGATATAATATTTGCCCAATTCAGACAAAATGACCAATCACCCCTCTTGCAAGCTGTTGCCTTGAACTGTATGCCAAAATCCTCTCTCTTTGCACTTTTCCACGTGCATCGGGTTTTATAACACTTCTTTTGTTACAAGTACGCTTACATTGGAGGTTGGTTTGTTTAGAATAGCAGTCGTTGAATGGAAGGATTAGTGGGCGCAACAAAACCTTTAAAATAGGTCTTTTTCATTCCAAGTGATAATACATAGAAACATAAGAAAATCTGACCAAAAGCATTTTAACTAGACTTCAAATATATGAAATCAAGCTTGTAAACCCATTGGGTCCAACCCTTTATCGTAAATCACTATCGCACTGTTCAATGACCCTCTCGCGGGGATTGTCGATTGCCGATATCACTGATATCGACGTATCGCTATTGGCCTTGTTGGCATATTGCAATCGCTATGACCCGGGGTTCTTCGCCAATCACCGATTCCAATCCAATTGCTCCTTTCGTCACTGATCGCAATTGCTAATCACATGTCTTAAGTCTTGATATCAGCCATCGCTTGCCCCTACTTGTGATTAGTCGGAAATTGTTAATCGGGGGTTCCGCTGCCCTTGCCTTAAGCCTGCCTTTTGACTTCCCCAATTGAAATTTTCCTTTTGAAGGATTTAAGTCTATTTTTAGAGAAAATGCCTCATTTTCAAAAGGAACAAAGGTAGAGTATTTTGGTGATAACTTCATCTTCCAAGGTCCATTTCAGCCCATTTAAGTTATAGTAGATTCAAAATGAGAAGACCTATCCAATGGAACTATTTCCAGGAGCATCCTTTGAATTTAGTTTTCCCCTGTTTCCCACAAGTTCAATCCAAAACTTTGACTACTTCTATCTCCTTGATTCAGACTCGGATTGGAGTGTCATTCACATAGTTGGAATTAGGGCGATGAGCACTTCAATCTGATGTTAAGATACTTGCCTTTATACCTCTTTGAATTTTGAGCTTTTCCATGCCATTGTATTTGAAGATCCATCTGGACCAATCCTCCCCATTGGGGAGCTTTTGGACCACAAAAAGCTTTCATTAGTAAATTGGCAAGTGAGGGAATTTTTCCCTCACGCTTTTCTTCTCCAGCCATTTTTCCTTGCTGGGGTGCATCCCCTTGAAACCAACTCGAAGGTATTCCAAATCTCCTTGCTGTGAAGTCTTGGTTCTTCTGTCAAGGATGATGTCTTCAGTTAACACATTGATTTACCCTGGTGGAAAATCATCAACTATAGGAATGGTGCCCACCTCCTCGGTGTCCATAATCAATGGTGGTTAATATAGCTTAAAGTTCACCACATTCACTATAGAGTACATTTGCATATATATCGGAAAATCAAGATGAGAGGCATTGTTTCCAATCTTCTCCAAAATGGTGAATGGACCATACCAGATTGGTCACAACTTCTTCCCTTCTCCCTTCATCATGTCCTTACTAATGTGCAACCAAACTTTGTTGCCCAATTGGAATTGATGGTCGAATCGGTGTTTTTCATGTTGAGCCTTGTAACGAGCTTGAATTTTCTCCAACTTCTCTTGTACTACTTGGTGAATCAACTGCCGAGCTTTGTCCCTATCATTACGTCCACTGGTGTCATCTTCCATTCCAAAGATCATATCAAAAGGTTCCTTTGGCAAGTAACCAAAACATGTATCAAATGGTGAATGTTGCGTAGATGAGTGCCTTGCTCAGTTGTAGGAATGCTACACATATTGGAGATGCTCATCCCACAACATAGGATGTTTCCCACAATATCCTTGTGACAAGTGTACCACGGTGCAATTGACAACCTCTGTCTGTCTGTTAGTCTGTGCATGAAATGTTGTGCTTCTTTTCAACTTGGTGTCCATCATCTTCCTCAAGTTTGTCCAAAACTCTTCGAGAAGGCGAGAGTCTTGATCTAACACAATTGATGCGGGTAGCCAAAAATGGACCCAAACATGCTGAAAGAAAAGATAAGTGGTCAACTCTGCAGTGATATTATTTTTACAAGGCATTAAAATACGCATCTTTATAAGAAGAGCTTCGGCGTAAATCACATAAGAAAGACCTATGTCGACGCGTTTCGAACCAACTAGTGTGGTTCATCGTCAGGACAAGTTGAAGAAATAGATCAGGCCTAGCAAGTTAAATAGACTGAGCAGGGACTCCAACAGCTATATAACGACTATTTTTGACCCTACGACCCAGCCCAACTTATCTTAATAAATTTAATATTATTATTATTCTTATAATATTAAAATTGATAATACAATATTCCTTTTCTCAAAATTAGTAAAATTAGGTACTATGAATAGAATCTTACGTAATTTATTTAATTAAATAACATTAGGTTATGAATAAATTAATATTAATGGTTGTTATAAATTAATTATTAGTTTGAATGATTTCTTATGAAGAACTTATATTATTATTATTACTTTTATAATATTAAAATTAATAATATAATAATCTATTTCTAGAAATTAGAAAAATTAGTTATAATGAATAGTAATTTACTTAATTAAATAACATTAGGATATTAATAAAATAGTACTAATGGTTATTATAAATTTATTATTTGATTAAGTGTTTTCTTTAGAAGAAGTAATTGAGGTTACATAAATAAATTACATATTCTTATTCCAAAATTAATAATAATTTGGTATCAGAGCTTTGGATTCTAGGGTTTCGCTGCTCCAAACAGGTCATCGTGGCATTTTCGCTATAAATTTTTTTCGGTGACGTTTCAGAAGTCGAAAAAAAACCCATTTGAGAAGACTTGGCGCCGAACTTTGGGTCCAAATTTCAGAGCGTTTCACAGGATATTTTCGGATATATGATCTGAGGAAGTTGGCCTTTTGGCAGACTCCTGAATTACATTCAAAACAGGTGACCTGGGGAAAATCGTCATAACGTTCTCTCTGAGCATCAGATTGAAATTTTGTAAGAAGTTTTAGAAAGAGGACGGATTGTAGTTTCTTGTATGTGGTTTTCAGATCC
>APFE031398437.1:222716-241733 GCA_000404065.3 Pinus taeda | reverse complement strand
GGTCTATATTTCACCTGAACTTCATATGTCAATTTAGGAGGCAAAGGAGGAATAAACGTTCTAGCAGACACATCAAGGGAATTAGCACGCTGGTTCTTCATTCTCGGGATGTAAGAAATGCTGAAAATATTAAAAGAGTCCTTGAGCTTCCATACCTTATCTCTGTATTCTTTCAGCATTAGATGCTTTGCTTGGAAAGTTTTGTTGACCTGTTGAATGATAAGGTCTACATCTCCAAACACCTTCAGACCTTTGATGCCCATTTCTTTAGCAGTGTTTAAGCCCAATAACAAGGCTTCGTATTATGTTATGTTATTTGTGACTTGAAAGTTAACTTGAAAGATAAATGAACGCATTTTTGTGTGGGGGACACAAGGATTACACCTACCCCTACAGCTTCCTTAGAGCAAGCTCCATCAAAGAACATGTCCCAAATTTGTGGGCCTTCTTCCTCTGTGATCTGGCAAACCCGTTTCTTAAGCTACATGGAGGCCAACTAGGATTCTTCAATCTGAGGAATACAGGCTCCAAAATTAGTGTCAACAACATAGATGGGATGATTAGTGGGATTCCTTTCACCACTGATTATATAAGCCAAGTGAGCTTCTTTGTATAATCTCCTACTCTCACCTCCAAAAACTGGGACAGTAGCATAGGACATATCATTTTGCAATGTTCCACCTAATCTCTTGATCCAACCCCTGGAGAGAAACATGCCAAACTTGGGGGGTACATCTGCTACCTTAATATCCATCACCATGCTCTTCATGGGTAGCTGAGACAAGGCAATGGCTAGGTCTTTGATTAATCCCCTTTCGGCCATTTGTTTCCCAGCCTCTGTTGGCTCGAATCCCTCTTCTAGCATGAACAATCATTGCTAAATGCTTCTAAGGATCGTGGCCACTTGTACTATACCAGAATGGGTCTTCGGGCCTTTGAAATCCTTTTGAATACCAAAAACAATTGTTTTCTGTTTTACGCAGAGAAACATTGCAACACTATGAAATTTTGCCAAAACTCTGTTCATTCCGAACTTCAAATATTATATATTTCCCTTCATGAACCCTTTCGGGTCCGGGTCTTATCGCATCGGCGTTGTTTGTTTGTATTTCGTTAAATAACGAAATATGTGAAAATACATTAAAAAATGCCTTTTGGCGGATCTCAAAATCTATGAAATAATGTTATATAGCCATCGGGTCTGGCTAATTACATCACATACATGTAGGCGTATAGGCCCCACTCCACAATGTTTCTCTGATTACGATATCGCAATGCGATTAGTCGCAATCGCATATCGCGATAGCCTCTGGCTGTTGTAAGCACTTTGTTGTGGTTGCTGATTGTGATTTGCCGATCAGATCTAGACCGTTGATCGGCCAGATCTGACGGCTACTATGCCTTCACTTGTTTATGCCTTCGATACGCTGTTTTTCACTGTTTTTATGTGTTTTGGCCTCCCGATATTGTTTCTCGGCCATTCTAAGGGCTCTTCTCATGCTATTGTTTTGATCTTTGGTATGATTTTACGCGATTTTGAGGACTTAGAGAGCATATTTGGATTCATTTGGATCAGGACCCAATGCAATTATAGATGCGAGAGCAATATTTTTGAGGTCCGACTTATGGCCAAAACGGAGCAAGAGGAGAAGTGGGCGTCGGAGCTAAAACATGGGACATTTCCGCTAAAAATAGCAGCAATGCACCTCAGGGGCTAGCATGAACCGCGATTGCCGTTAGACCAAAACCCGCAGGTCTTAGTCGACGATTGCACTACTAGAGATAAGGATCCACGAGAGTCAGTTAGTCCATGTCACGAAACACACGGGGAGAATTGGTTTATTCAATTTCCAACTATCTCCTCCCTAACGCGCACCGGGTGTGTATCGAACTCGTGACCTATGTTCTGATACCACTTGTTGGGAATAACGATTGCTATTAGACCAAAAGTCGCCGGTCTTAGTCAATGAATGCATCGTCAGAGATAAGGATCCACGACAGGCGGTTATTCCATGTTGCGAAACACACGGGGAGCATTGGTTTATCCAATGTCCAATAGGTGGGGCTATACTTGGCCAACAATGAGGCTAAATTAGTGAGCGAGCATAACCTTGTAGTGGATGGAAGAATCTTTGTTGTTAACCATTCTTGGAAGCTCTATCATTGATAGTTATTACAGATAATTCTCAGTGAAGCAAGAGAGTCCTAATACTAGAATATATAATAATGTCAATTTAGAGTAAGTATTGCAGAGCCTTTAGAGAGTGCTCATTTCCATATTATTGTCTATAATTGTCATCAAGTGGAGGAAGAAAGATGTGTCATATCACCTGACTTTACCCAATCTGCCACCTTACATTTTCGATGAAAAACATAAGCAGACAAACCTTGATGGATCCTTGTGAATATACCTATAGTTGTATTGTCTTCGTTAGCAAACATCAAGAGAGATCAAGGCTTGATTCTAACAAGAGGTTTTGATAAGTAAAATGCTTCTAATGGATGATATATTGGATCATGAAATTTAAAACAATCCTCTTGGAGATCCTAAAATTATTGGGGGAAATAATTTTCAATAAATAGTGTGGAATCAAGATGAGAATCTTATGAGGGAAAATGAATCTAAACATGTTCAAAAAACTAGTCAAGATAGGGAAGACCTGACATAATTATCAACGAAGGCTGAAGTTCCTCAACTACTTGAAAGATATCTAAATACTAAGATGATATGCAATAGAGATCAAATTATGTAAAACAACTGTCATGAGATATACTGATGGGAAAATGATAAGCTGAATGATAATTGTTAGAACAAGAACCATGATCAAATGGGATGATTAAGGCATGAGATTCTCGATTAAGAGACAAGAAAGATAAATCAATTTAAGTAGCTTTACAAATGATTTGAATGACATAGTCATCTTCCTCATATGCTAAATGTGAAAAATCATCTACTTGTGCCTGGATACAACCCATACTGACATCATAATCATTAAAAAGGAGTGCCAATACGACGAGCACACGAAACCAATCGAGCTGACGCAGATGAAAAATAGGAACTTGAATAAGCAAATAAATCAAGCATTCATTGACACTGAAGAGGATATTTAGTTCTATGAAGAAAATAATCAGTATTAG
The DNA here is from genome assembly GCA_000404065.3 of Pinus taeda. Lineage (NCBI taxonomy): Eukaryota > Viridiplantae > Streptophyta > Pinopsida > Pinales > Pinaceae > Pinus > Pinus taeda. The sequence goes on along the minus strand of APFE031398437.1, from coordinate 238,595 downwards.
AATATACACAAGTGTTGGCATTATGGTTCTGGTATGATGTTTCAGATGTTGTACTTGATGGCAACTCCCATGGCATGGCTCTCATTTTGATAAAAATAAAGAAGTATGCAGGAGAACAGTTCAGGAGGTGCGTACCCGCAGTCATGCCATGCAGGGACCGCGTCCTAATACGCGGATTACCCATCCATGAGGTGCGTACCCCAGTGCACACATTCCAAGGCAGTTAAGCGCCCACACGTGGGGTTTCTCATGGTATTTAGCCAACAGTATTGGGTTATCATGGTTTTGGTCTGTGGTATTGTTTATTTTATTACTTTTATTGAGCCCCATGATCCTTGATTTGAGGAAGAACTAGCCTATATAAAGCAAAGGAGATCATTTGGCTTGGGCATCTTTTGAGTGATTGAATATCTTAAGATCTGATTTATTGGGTTCTCGGTTTTAAAAGATTGATCTATAAAGGAGAAGTTAGAAGCGAATCTGCGAAGGGTGATCTCTTGAGCACAAGTTCAGATCTGAGCATCTGAGGTTATTTCAGCCCTAGTCCAAGGTACGCAGAGGCGCCGAAGATTCAGTGCGTGGGGACACAGAGGTGCCGAAGGTTCAGTGCGTGGGTACGCAGAGGCACCGAAGGTTCTGTGCGTGGGTACGCAGAGGCGCCGAAGGATCAGTGCGTAGGTACGCAGGGCGACAGTGGTTCAGATGCGTGCCCTCTATAGCAGCACGCGGTTCGATTATTCTTTTTGGTGCGTACCTGCTGTGAAAGTACGCGGCGCGATTATTCTTTTGAGTGCGTATCTCCTGGGAAGTGCGCGACGCGATAGTGCCTTTGGGTGCGTGCTGTACGCAGATCAGTGAAAGGAGCAGTGCGTGGCCACATTGTCCAGCAGAAGGAGCTCTGCGGGTATACGCAGAGAGACAGAGGGTGAAGTGTGTAGCAACGCAGGCCAGTAAAAAGAAAAACCGCGTATCTGTGTTAAGATCTTCTGTTGGTTGAATTTTTCTGTTGATAAGATGTTCTGGGTTCTGTTCTGTTATTGTTGATCTGGTTATTGCAGCTGACTGTATAATCTACATGTACTTGATGATCATTTGATGTATATGGATCCAGTTTGAAAATTTATGAAAAGTGGTCCTTGAAAAGAAGTAGGGGGTTGTAGCTCCCTTCCAGGAGAAACTGGAAAACGAGAGAGAGTTGTTCTCTACAGGTTGCAGCCTGCGTACTGGTAAAGGACTGCACCTATACAAGACCATTGTAAAAGGAGTTTCTAATTTAGAAGAAGATAGAGACATATTGCAGCAGGTGGTTTTCACCCACATTGGGTTTCCACCTTATATCTGGTGTTCTTTGATGTGACTGTCTGTTTTTCTTGTTCATGCTCATTATTTTATGGTACTGATATGCAAAAATAATTCAAAGTCTAAATAAGGAAGATTTGGTAAAAGGACTAGATAATACTGATTCACCCCCCCTCTCAGTATTATTTTCAACACTACTATGATCTGATTTAAGCTCCTAAGTCGCCTTAAGGAAGTGGAACTGACAAATCACAACCAAACTAATCATCCACACATCCTACAGAACCTCAAAGAGCTACCCCACCTTTCTAGGTGATCACCCATAAAGAAACCCAATAGTTCAAGGACCTAGAGCCCCGGTCACTCCTGTGTCAAGCCCTCCAAGCAACTAAGGTTCCAAGTCACTCCCATGAGTCTACCTGAGTGTGAATGTAGCCTTTTAGTGCCAGTGCTATGCCAGTGACTACAAGATTTAAGGCTAAATTCCAGGGTTGGGAGCTAGTCACTCTCGAGAACTTCACAGAATTTATATGAATGAAAAGAAACATAAAGACAATGATGCCAATACAAATTCTTAAACAAATAATTGACTAGACCCCTACGAGCCATGACAGACATTTTTTCAAACATGTCACATATATGCTTTCTATAGGTCATAATAATAGAGATGGGCATATGTAAGGTCCCACCTTACCAACCATCAGTATTATAATAAGGCTAACTCAAAATACGATTTAATTTTAAGTTTTTAAGACGTAAAAGTTAATGCAAGGTTATATATCTATATTTTTATTGTTTTTGGTATTCTTTACACTCCATACTAATTTCTACTAACTAACTAACCTATGGTAATATTAAACTTCTCATTAAGGCTACAGGGTCATGGTTCCTCAAGATCCAAAACTTACAACCATAAGTCTTAAAATCACATTTAAATGATAGAGTCTTTAGTGGGATAAATAATATCAACATTTACAAACCACAATTTCCAATAAGCTAATTGTTCATTCTATTGAAAATAAGAATGTTTACGAGTGACTAATTTGATTTTGTTCTAGATAACATGCCTATGAATTCTTTGGTAAAACAAAGGGAAGAAAAACAAGATAATTCAACTTCTAAAGGAGTGGTTTCCAATTATTATGAATTGATATGTGAGGTAACAATTACAACATTTCACCTAACCAATTTTCCTTCTATGGATTTTTACTTCAATGGAATCATCATGCTTATTCTTTGAGATATCTCGAAAAACACCTTGGTTGCAAATCCTAAATTTATTTAGTCATTTTTATAGACACTTCATAGAAGTAATTAGCTACAACCATTGAAGCATTAAGTCAAATAGTTTGCAAGCATGAAATGTACAGCCATTGAGGCATTTTGTCAAACACTTACAACCATATCCCTTAAGGCGATTTCACCAAAATTAACTAACATGAATCTAAGATTACATAATTTATTTTTCTTTGTCGGTAATGCCAAGAAGTGAACCTAATATATAAGCAGAATTGTCATCCATATTGATTGCTGCATATACAAAAATTTAGGCACATAATGACGGTTAACAGTCACAAAACAAGCTGCTAACTATTAAACTATCAAACAAGCAGTCACAAGTTTATTATACTATCAATTTATTAACCATTGATACTTTAAAATAATAATTCCAAGTTTATATAACAGATTGATTTCATAAAAATAGATTGCCAAGTAAATCACAGATACAAAATAAAAGCAGCAAGACAAACCACCAGGCAATAACAAATCTCTCAAATATAGAAGATTACAAAACGGGATTTTGAAACTTTGTTTCTTGAAATCAAATTTGGGGCGACATGGCCAAGGGTACAAATTCCCCTTGAAGATGAAATAAATCGAAACATCAACACCCAGAAATGTGATTATTTGAACTACAACCAAAAAAAATTCATACTATCTCATTTACCACTTTTGTCAAACCTATACTCTGAAAGGTTATCTACAACTGTAAAAAGAGAAGTAAAACCCCAATTTATGTTATTAATATCTTTTCATAAAATCATGGTAGCTTGAATGCTTCAGCCATTAAGACATGATGTAAATCAACTTGCAATGAAACTTGTACAAAAAAAGACTTACATAAAATAAACTACAGGTATTGCAAAATTCCTTCAACATTTAGTGTGTAGCATTTGATATACATCTATGTTTCAGTAAACAACCAAATAAGCAAAACCATCTAATGAACTACAAAAAGAAACACAATATAGTGTTGTTAATATACCTGGCAGTGAATTTATACAACTCAAAAAATGGGAGTATGCTCCAACTCCAATATCTTTACCAGCTCATTGTGAACCACCCGGTTTTCATCCCAACCATATCGAAGAAGAACTTCTCTCCCTAGAATCTCTGGGCTGCAAAAGGTCACAAGCAGTACCAAAAGGCAACAGTGGAGAGATTTACAAGGCAAACTATGGAAGCAAATTTTCACTTCCTCTCAATACCACTCATGGCCAACCTCAATAGCTAAATATGTTAGGATTTTAACAACAATTTCATATTTATTATGGAAGCAATTGGCTACTCTCCATATCCCTCCCTCTCACTATTTTCCTCAAGAATCTTCCACCCTTGGCCTTCTAATCCTCAAGTGAGAATACATGAGACTCATATATAGGAGGAGAAACCAATCCTTGTCATAAAGGAGGACTAATGTGCATCCACTGGATTCCATTTGTAAGAGTACAACTTATGCCATTAAGGAGAGGTATGCATGTCTTAGTTAAGGAGAGTGTAACATATGCATTAAAGAGAGTGTAAGAGGAATATTTTATGACATATTTTTAATGAGTGAAAAGGAATATCCTATTCTTTGATGAGTGCATAAAATAGAGTATAATGGATTATTTAAGAGAGAGAGAGAGAGAGAGAGAGAGAGCCATGAGAGTCATGAAGGAGATGTGTGAATTGATTGAAGAGATAAAATTGACTTGTAATTCCTTTTTTAATAATAATATCATAGTCTCATAAAAGATAATAATAATACTAATAACATTGAGGATTCAATCAAGATTGAAATATTAGGATTGATTAATGATAAGTTAATTCGTTTTTCTTCAACTCCACTTGATTACCAATTTATGTAAAGTGATTTACTATTTTTGGAAAGTCGTGCTTGAGATGTTGGACATGAATTTCTATTTTTAGAAAGTCATTCCACAATTGTGAGAATGAAATTTTATTTAAGGAAATTCATCCATGAGTGGTATTTTTATCCTGGAGAATAGGGATTCTACACCCCTATTTCATGAATCTTCATGCGTTAGTAGATTGAGGACTTTGCGCCTTGATCTACTCCAAAGCTCCAAGCTTCCACAACTTGATCTTTTTAAATATTCAGCACTTCACAACCTAAATATACAAGACTCCACGTCTTTATCTTTCTTGGATTTAGGACTCCACGCCCTAATTTCCCTCTCATCTACTATGCTTCGAAACATTGCATTTCTCCTTATGGTAATGATTTTGAGCTTTTACCCATCTGGTGGTTCATTGGTAAGGCCTTGTTCAAAGGCCTGCACACATTACAATCTCATAGATCAAAGGAATCAAATGAATTTCATAATTAAATTAACTTAATCACATTTTACCCAAAATTGTGCATGGCTTCCATAGTCATTTTGGTTTTGAAGAAATCCCTTCCATAGTCATTCATAATTGAACATCCTTGTTGGAAAATGAACATATACTCTACCACATCCTACTTGGTACAATATTAGACATATATAATCACACAAATCATGTATCATCCATAAATCATAATTAACCATCTATTCCGCATAACCATGAGAATCCATGGGTATATTTCGATCACCATCCATGTCATACACTTGCTTCATAAATTAGATACATTAGAAAAACACATGTATAACATTTTACTCAACCAAAACCATCTAATACAGATAATCAATGATGCCACATATAAGAGAAAACATAACTATATAAAAAAATTTCCCCAATCCAGTGATCAATATGTCATACATAAACATAAAAGGAAAAATTACTATGTATTTAAAACATTATTCCTCAATCAAGTGATCAACCTATCATATATATAAAACCCTTAATAGGAGTGACAAAACTATACTAGAAAAATAGGACGCTACATAGTCCCCCTCTTGGACTAAACTTGGCCTAAAGTTTAACTAAACAAAAAAGGAAACTCAATACGCATAGAAGATGTAGCTTCCCAAGTGGTGGAACTAGGACTGTACGGGTCCCATTGAACCTTTACTTGGTCCACCATGCAATGTCTGAGATATCGAGTGAGATGGTCCAAAGTGCAAACCGGCTCTGCCTTAAGAGTTCCTTCGTCCATTACCTGTAATTGATGCCAATATAAAATGTGAGAAGGATCATGAACATACTTACATAGTACCAAAATATGAAATACATCATGCATACAAGAAAGACTGGTGGTAAAGCAAGACGATATGCCATAGGTCCAACCATTTCAATGATCTAAAAAGGCCCAACAAATCGAGGAGAGAGATTAGATCCTTTTCCAAACCTAATAGCACTTTTCTGAGGTTTTACTCGAAGAAAAACAAATTCCCCTTCTTTAAAACTACGATCCACTCTATTCATATCAGCATAGCTCTTTTGTCTATCCTATGTTTGCTTTAACATTTGCCTTATATGACACATTGTTATTCCATTTCTTGAAGAATTTCAAGACCTACTAAGATTTTTTCATCTAATCTATCCCAACATAAAGGTGTCTACATGGTCTTCCATACAATAACTCATAAGGTGCCATACCAAGGGAGCAGTGATAACTATTATTGTAAGCAAAATTCACTAGAGGAAGATAATCTTCCCAGTTAGATTTTTGATCCATTACATACATTCTAAGCATGTCCTATAGCACTTGATTTACTCTTTCAATTTGGCCATCAGTCTCTGGATGATAAGATGTTCTGAAATTTAATTGTGTCTAAAGGGCTCCATGGAAACTAGTCCAAAATCTTGCTGTAAATATAGAGGCCCCATCTCATATGATTTTCTTAGGAAAACCATGAAGTCTAACGACCTCCTTAATAAATAATTATGCTATTTTAGATGCTTTGTAAGTATATCTAACAGGTATAAAATGCGCACTCTTAGTAATTTTATCTACCACCACCAAAATGGAGTTATGCCTTTTGGTTGTTTCAGGTAATTCAACAATAAAGTCCATAGATATTGCTTCCCATTTGGACTCAGGAATTTTATGTGGCTGCGACAATCCTACTAGATGACCGTGTTCTGCTTTAACTAGTTGACATTCCAAACATTTTGTCACAAGATTTGCTACATCCCTCTTCATGCCTGTCCAAAAGAAAGTTTGCTTTAAATCAACATACATCTTCTGGACTCCCGGGTGGGCCATATATGTTACAGAGTGAGCTTCTTTCAAAATTAACTCACAAAGCCCATCTTGATCTGGAACTACAATCTTTTACATGAATCTCACCATATCATCGTCATCACAAGAATAGCCCTCTACCTTGTTTTTCTTAGCCCCCTCCATAGAAAGAGAAACTTCATCTTCCTTGTACCATTCATCTAGATCTTGTGCCCTCAAGATGCACTCTCGTCAATCAATCTTCAATGGAATTACTAAAAATATTCATGGTCTTCAACTGAGTACATCAACTACTTTTTTCAATTTACCCTTGATGTAAGTTATGTCAAAATCATATACACCTAGGAGTTAGAACCACCTTCTTTGCCTAGCATTTAGATCACTTTGAGGAAATATATGTTGGAAACCTCTGTGATCTATTTTCAATTCGAATTTCTTTCCCACTGGATAATGTCGCCAATGTCGTAAGGCATGAACTATAACTGTTATTTCTAGATCATGGGTTGCATAGTTTTCCTCATGCATCCTTAACTTCCTAAAGGCATATGCAATCACCCTACCATCTTGTGAAAATACCGCACCCAATCCATCTTTTGACGCATTGGTACATACTATGAAGCTTGGAAAATGCTTGCTCACACTCCTTTGTCCAATTAAAACATACTCCCTTCCTAAGCAATGAAGTGATAGGGCTGGCTATTTTTGAAAACCAATCCACAAATATCCAATAGTATCCTGCCATACCCATGAAGCTACGCACTTCATGCACATTAGAGGGTGTTTGCCATTGTGAAATTGCATCGACCTTTGCTGAGTCAACAACAATGCCTTCACTGGAGATAATGTGTCCAAGATAATGGATTTTGATTGGAAAAACGAACATTTGGACATTTTTGTATCAATTTTATTTTCTCTTAAGCATTGTAACACCAATCTTAGGTGTTGCTCATGCTCTTCTAGGGACTTTGAATAGATTAGGATGTCATCGAGGAACACTCGTACAAATTTATCGAAGTAATTCTTAGATACACCATTCATTAGACTCATAAACACTCGTATGGAATTAGATAACCCAAAAGGAAAAACCATGAACTCATAATGCTCAAAACGAATTCGAAAAGAAATTTTGGAAATATCCTCTTCTTTAACTCTGAGCTGATGATATCCAGATCGAAGATCGATCTTGGAGAATACGGTGGTTCCCTTCATTTAATCAAATAAATCATCAATGCGAGGCAAAGGATATTGATTTCTAATAGTTACTCGATTCAATTGGATGTAGAAAATACAGAGCCGAAGAGATCCATCCTTCTTCTTTACAAATATCACTAGAGCTCCCCAAGGTAAAAAAACTAGGTCTAATCATACCCCTATCCAATAACTCTTGAACTTGAACTTGCAACTCATGAAGTTCAACAATAGACATCCGATAGGGAGCTTTGGATATAGGTTTGGTACCAGGCTTTAGCTATATGAATAAGCCAATATCCTACTTTGGAGGTAAACCAGGAAACTCCTTTGGAAAGACATCGGAGAATTCTGAAAGGAAAGGATATTGTTCAAAGGATGAAATCTCTCCCTCATTTAAAGTCATTATAGCATACATTTCACATATTTTCCTAAGACTTCTCTTCATTTGGAAGAATGAGATAAGTCTTAAAGAAACAGGTCTCCTTTCCACATGGATAACCATAGATTGGCCCTCATCACTCAAAAAATGAAGGGTTTTGCTTCGACAACTAAGCACAGCCCAGTGGGCTTGAAACCAATCCATCCTAATTATCACATCATAGTCAGCAAGTGACATCACATAAGGATTCACATTTTTGAGACACACTCCCATGTCTAAAGCACACTCTTGCACTAAGCATTCAACCTTTTGAGATCACCCTAAGGCCATCTAAACCTGATCAAAATCATTTTTCTCTATCGCCACCAATTTACATTTCAATAAAGCATTAGGAGAAATAAAACTTTTAGTTGTGCTAGGATCAATCAAAATAGTAACAACCATACCATTTATCTTACTTGATGCTTCAAGCACTGTAGGCTAATGCTCGACCTGGTGATTTTGCACAACTGCACAAATCCTATGGGCTCTGCCCATAGATGGGCCCATAGATCTAACAGTGGCTTGTTCCTGCTTTGATTGTGCTTCAGTCTTCTTTTCAAGGAAATCTCCCTCATAATGAGGTCCTCCACAAGTCCAAAATCCATTAGTGGGAGTAGTTTTCATAAATTTTACCCTTTTATTAGGTGATTCTTGAGTGTGAGCATTACTTTGTCGAAGATGTTGCCTTGGGTTATTTCTTTGGTTCTTAAAGTTATGATTCTTTTGAAATCCATGATGATGTGAACCACCTGACTTATGTCTTACATATTTACCTCCCCTTCAAGGAGGTTTCCCATGGAATGATAGATTTGGGGTTTTATCCCCCCCTTTGTTCCCCAATAATTCTTCCACGACTATAATTGCTTGTTGCACTACCTCATGCAACGTAGTGGGCCTCAAAATGCACACAATTTCCTTTATGATAGGATTCAATCCATACAAAAACTTGTTTACCAAGGGCTTCAGTATTTAGATGGGTAGAATATCTAAGAAACGCCATGAATCGTGCTTCATATTCAAGGATTGTCTTAGTTCCTTACTTAGGATCATGGAACTCATTCAATTTCCTCTCCAAGTATTCAACAGAAATGTACTTTGCTCGAAATTCCTCTTCAAATAGTTCTGATGTCAAGGTAGACATGGAGTATCCTAATTGGGATTCTAAGTTCCTCCACCATAATAGTGCACTCTCCTTAAGTTGGTTTATAGCCAACTTTTCCTTTTGGTTGCTAGAATAATTTTGTAACTCAAAACATAGGTGCATATTTTCCAACCAAGCTTCTGCTACCTCCCCTTTTGTGGTACCCTTAAAGGTAGGAAGCTTAACTTTTTCCAACTCTCTATGTACATCTCCATCAGATGTTATTTCTTGCCTCTCTAATTGAGAAGAAGAACTAGGCACTGAAGGATTTCCCGCAACCATATTAACTAAGGCTTCAGTCATCTTTTGGAAAGATAACATCATATCCCTTACTTCCATGATGGATATTTGCTCAGATTCTTTATCTTGGGGAGGTAGAGATGAGACTTCCTTCCTCCTCCTTGATGTTCTCTCCATGATTACATAACCTAACCAAGGAAAAATTTAGGTAAGTAAATAAATATTAGCAGGAAAGCCCTAGGTCCTAGAGTTTTAACCTACTCTAATACCATATGTAAGGTCCCACCTTACCAACCATCAGTATTATACTAAGGCTGACTCAAAATGAGATTTAATTTTAAGTTCTTAAGATGTAAAAGTTAATGCAAGGTTATATATCTATATTTTTATTTTTATTGGTATTGTTTACACTACATACTAATTTATACTAACTAACTAATGCATGGTAATATTAACTTCTCATTAAGGCTACAGGGTCATGGTTCCTCAAGATCCAAAACTTACAACCATAAGTCTTAAAATCACATTTAAATGATAGAGTCTTTAGTGGGATAAATAATATCAATATTTACAAACCACAATTTCCAATAAGCTAATTGTTCATTCTATTGCAATTAAGAATGTTTAAGAGTGACTAATTTGATTTTTTTCTAAATAATATGCTAATTTGATTTTGTTCTAAATAATATGCCTATGAATTTGTTGGTATAACAAAGGGAAGAAAAAAAAGATAATTCAACTTCTAAAGTAGTGGTTTCCAATTATTATGAATTCATATGTGAGCTAACAATTACAACATTTCACCTAACCAATTTGCCTTCCATGGATTTTTACTTCAATGGAATCATCATGCTTATTCTTTGAGATATCTCAAAGGACACCTTGGTTGCAAATCCTAAATTTACTTAGTCATTTTTATAAACAATTCATAGATGTAATTAGCTACAAACATTGAAGCATTATGTCAAACAGTTTGCAAGCATGAAATGTACAGCCATTGAGGCATTTTTTCAAAGAATTACAACCATAACCCTTAAGGCAATTTCACCAAAATTAACTAACATGAATCTAAGAGTACATAATTTATTTTTCTTTTTCAGTAATGCCAAGAAGTGAACCTAATATATAAGTAGAATTTTCATCCGTATTGATTGCTGCACATACAAAAATTTAGGAACATAATGACTATAAATATTTAAAATTTTTAGAAATAGCTTGCAGCGATGTAATTTTGAACAACAGTTAGCAGTGACAAAACAAGCTGCTAACTATTAAACTATCAATGTATTAACCATTGATACTTTAAAATAATAATTCCAATTTTATATAATACACTGATTTCATAAAAAGAGATTGCCAGGTAAATCACAACTACCAAAAAAAAAAAAGGCAAATAAACCACCAGGCAACAACAACAAATCTATAAAATATAGAAGATTATAGAACCGGATTCTGTAACTTTGTTTCTTGAAATCAAAGTTGGGGCGACATGGTCAAACATATACTCTGAAAACTTATCTACAACTGTAAAAAGAGAAGTGAAACCCCAATTTATGTTATTAACATGTTCTCATAAAACTCTTGGCAACCTGAATGGTTCAGCCATTAGGACATGATGTAAATGAACTTGCAATGAAACTTGTACGAAAAAAAGCTTACATAAAATAAAGTACAGTTATTGCAAAATTCCTTCAACATTTAGTGTGTGACATTTGATATACATCTAAGTTTCAGTCAACAACCAAATAAGAAAAACCATGTAATGGACTACAAAAAGAAACATAATTTAATGTTGTTAACATACCTGGCAGTGAATTTATACAACTCAAAAAATGGGAGTATGCTCCAGCTCCAATAAGAGTATGCTCCAACTCCAATATCCTTACCAACTCATGGTGAACCACCCAGTTCTTCTCCCAACCATATCTAGGAAGAACTTCTCCCCCTAGAATCCCCGAGTTGCAAAAGCTCATAAGCAATACAAAAATACAACATTAGAGAGATTTTCAAGGCAAACTAAGGAAGCAAATTTTCACTTCCTCTCAATACCACTCATGGCCAACCTCAATAGCTAAAGATATTAGGATTTTAACAATAAGTTTAGATTTATTATGGAAGTAATTGGCTACTCTCCATATCCCTCCCTCTCACTATTTTCCTCAATTTTATTCCACTCTTGGCCCCCTAATACTCAAGTGAGAATACATGAGACTCATATATAGAAGGAGCAACCAATTATTGTCATAAAGGAGGAGTAATGTGCATGCATTGGATTCCATTTAGAGGAGTGTAACTTATGCCATTAAGGAGAGGGATGCATTCCTTAGTTAAGGAGAGTGTAACATATGCATTAAAGAGAGCGTCAGAGGAATATTTTATGAAATACTTTTAATGAGTGAAAAGGAACATGCCATTCTTTGATGAGTGCATAAAATAGAGTATAATGAATTATTTAAGAGAGAGAGAGAGAGAGAGAGAGAGAGAGAGAGAGCCATGAGAGTCATGAAGGAGATGTGTGAATTTATTGAGGAGATAAAATTGACTTGTAATTCCTTTTTTAATAATAATATCATAGTCTCGTAAAAGATAATAATAATATTAATAATATAGAGGATTAAATCAATATTGAACTATTAGAATTGATTAATGATAAGTTAATTCGTTTTTCTTCAACTCCGCTTGATTACCAATTTATGTAAAGTGATTTACTATTTTTGGAAAGTCATGCTTGAGACGCTGGACATGAATTTCTATTTTTAGAACGTCATTCCACAATTGTGAGAATGAAATTTTATTTAACAAAATTCATCCATGAGCGGTTTTTTTTACTAGAGAATAGGGATTCCACACCCCTATTTCATGCATCTCTGTACCTTAGTATATTGAGGACTTCGCACCCTAATCTACTCCAAAAATCCAAGCTTCCCCAACTTGATCTTTTTAAATATTTAGGACTCCACACCCTAAATATACAAGACTCCATGTATTTATCTTTGTTGGATTTAGGACTCCATGCCCTCTCATCTATTACGCTTTGAAACTTTGTGTTTCTCCTTATGGTATTGATTGTGAGCTTTTACCCATCTGATGGTTTGCTGGTAAGGCCTTGTTCAAAGACCTGCACACATTACAATCTCATAGATCAAGGGAATCAAATGAATTTCATAATGAAATTAACTTAATCACATTTTACCCAGAATGGTGCATGGCTTCCATGGTCATTTTGGTTTTGAAGAAATGACTTCTAGAGTCATTCATAATTGAACATCCTTGTCGGAAAATGAGCAGGTACCCCACCACATCCTGGTTGGTACAATATTAGACATATGTAATCACACAAATCATGTATCATCCATAAATCATAATTAACCATCTATTCTGCATATCCATCAGAATCCATGGGTATATGTTATAAAATTATATATTACGAAGGAATGGAACACATAAAATATTGCAGAAATATAAACATAGAGAATGCATAAAACAAGAGAGACAAAAATATACGTGGCTCACCCATTTTGGGCTACATCCATCCCGAACAACAATTCCTTCCTTTCTATTATCCAGCAAAATGAAGAGACACAACCTACAACAAATCCATTTTAATATCCTCTGTTTTCTCTCATAGTCTCTCCTCTCTGTTTCTCGCTCTAAGAATACACATCTATGTCACAACCTCAAATACAATGCCCTCATACAAAGAAAGGAGTTTCCTTCTAGGGAAAAAACCCTAAACTAAACATAAGTTCTACCGTCAGATCATCTGCCTAATGAACGACCCAGATTTACTATAAATTACAATACCTTTAGAAGGGAATTTTACATCTATTTTTAACTTCGGGGGCGCTACCCACGAGCCCCCACCAGGGGACCATTGGTCCAGAGACCCCCCAGCCAGGGGGGATCAACCCCCTTGGAACCCCATGGGGGCGACAAGTGCCCCCCACCTTTAGGGGTGTACAAACTTCCTGGGGTATACATCCAGCTAAAACAAAGGCCTCCGAACAATCATGCTCCACACACAACAATCTCCCACCTGGAGAATGATTGTAGCAACTCCACCGCTACTTCATTTGCTGGACAATGACTCCTATTTGCACCTGGATGTTTCTCATCTTCATCATCATCCTCGAAGGCCAATTGAAACTGAGAATATTCTCAATTTCTCCCTGGTTACAACTTTTGTTAGCATATTTGCAAGATTCTAACTAGTGTATATATTTTCCAGCTTCAACTCTCCATCTTCCAACACTGATCGTATGAAATGGTACTTGAGTTGTATGTGTTTAGTCCTGAAATGAAATGTTGAGTTGCTTGCAAGATGAATGACACTTTGGCTATCACTGTTTAATGTGCCCATATCATGCTCCTTACCCAATTCACCCATAAACCTTTGTAACCAAATCATTTCTTTACTAGCCTTTGTAGCAGCAACATACTCTGCTTCTGTTCTTGAAAGTGCAACAACACTTTGGATTTTTGAAACCCAACTGATAGTTGTACCACCTACAGTAAATACATATGCTGTAGTGCTCCTTCTATTATCTTTGTCACCTGCCATATCTGCATCAACATATCCTTGTAGAGAAATGTTTGAACCACCAAAGCATAATGCTTGATTTGTGGTACCTTTCAAATATCTGAGAATCCAGTTCACTACCATCCAATGTTCCTTTCATGGATTGTTCATGTACCTGCTTACAACTCCCACTGCATGTGCAATATCAGGCCTTGTGCAGACCATTGCATGCATTAAGCTTCCAACTGTTGATGCATATGGAACTTTAGACATATAATCCATGTCTTCTTGGGTCTTTGGGCACATTTCCTTACTAAGTTTGAAATGGCTAGCGAAAGGTGTACTAACTGGTTTTGCATTGTGCATATTAAATATTTTCAACACCTTTTGTATGTACTCATTCTGAGACAATGTTAATTTACGATTTTTCCTGTCTATAGTTATTCTCATACCAAAGATTTGTTTTGCAGCTCCCAAATCCTTCATTGCAAATGAATTTGCCAATTTTCTTTTGAGCACATTTATTTCCTGCATGATAGACCCTGCAACAAGCATGTCATCTACATACAATAACAATATAATATAGCTGCCATCATTTTGCTTTTTCAGATAAACACAATGATCAGAGTGACATCTAGTATAACCTTGTTCAGACATAAACTTGTCAAATTTTAGATACCACTGCCTTGGAGCCTGTTTTAAGCCATACAAGCTCTTCTTCAACCTGCACACAAGTTTCTCCTTCCATTTCACTTCATATCCTTGTGGCTGCTGCATAAATATCTCTTCCGCCAAATCCCCATGGAGAAAGGCTGTCTTTACATCTAACTACTCAAGATGCAAATCTTCAATTGCCACTAGACTTAAAATAGTTGTGATTGAAGCCATTTTAACAACAGGAGAAAATATTTCATCAAAATAAATACCTTTCTTCTGTGCAAACCCCTTCACCACAAGTCTAGCTTTGTACCTCTGTTTTCCTCCATCTTCTTCCTTCAGCCCGTAAACCCATTTATTCTGCAATGTAGTTTTACCTACAGGCAACCTGACTAAGTCACAAGTCTAGTTATGCATTAAGGAGTCCATCTCTTCTTCCATGGATGCCTCCCACTTCTTTCTGCTTTCAACCTGCATTGCTTCTTCATAACACTTGGGTTCACCGGAATCAGTCAACAATAAATAATATAATGAAGGAGAGTATTGTTCAGGGGGTCTACTTATCCTGGTAGATCTTCTAACATCGCTTTCAGGTGTTTGGGGTGCCTGTTGCTGCTGTTGTGGTTGTTGATTATTATTATTTTCAGGCACTTTTACTTTTTCAGTGATTTCATCAAGAACTGTGTATTCCTTTTTTTCTTTTTTTTTTTTTTTTCCTGCAACTGATTCTTATACAAGAACTTTTCATTGAATATTACATCTCTGCTCCTAATGATTTTTGTGATTTTCATAATCATATAAGCGATAACCAAAATCATTAACACCATATCCAATAAAGGTACATTTCTTTGACTTTGCTTCAAGCTTTGTTCTATTTTCTTTATCAATATGGACAAAGGCCTCACAACCAAAAGGCTTTAAATAGAGTAGTTTACCTTTTTACCTGTCCATGCTTCCTCTGGAACACCACCATCCAAGGAACTTGAAGGCCCTCTGTTTATTAGATAAACAACAGTATC
>APFE031398437.1:201711-219577 GCA_000404065.3 Pinus taeda | reverse complement strand
TATGTACATCTCCATCAGATGTTATTTCTTGCCTCTCTAATTGAGAAGAAGAACTAGGCACTGAAGGATTTCCCGCAACCATATTAACTAAGGCTTCAGTCATCTTTTGGAAAGATAACATCATATCCCTTACTTCCATGATGGATATTTGCTCAGATTCTTTATCTTGGGGAGGTAGAGATGAGACTTCCTTCCTCCTCCTTGATGTTCTCTCCATGATTACATAACCTAACCAAGGAAAAATTTAGGTAAGTAAATAAATATTAGCAGGAAAGCCCTAGGTCCTAGAGTTTTAACCTACTCTAATACCATATGTAAGGTCCCACCTTACCAACCATCAGTATTATACTAAGGCTGACTCAAAATGAGATTTAATTTTAAGTTCTTAAGATGTAAAAGTTAATGCAAGGTTATATATCTATATTTTTATTTTTATTGGTATTGTTTACACTACATACTAATTTATACTAACTAACTAATGCATGGTAATATTAACTTCTCATTAAGGCTACAGGGTCATGGTTCCTCAAGATCCAAAACTTACAACCATAAGTCTTAAAATCACATTTAAATGATAGTCTTTAGTGGGATAAATAATATCAATATTTACAAACCACAATTTCCAATAAGCTAATTGTTCATTCTATTGCAATTAAGAATGTTTAAGAGTGACTAATTTGATTTTTTTCTAAATAATATGCTAATTTGATTTTGTTCTAAATAATATGCCTATGAATTTGTTGGTATAACAAAGGGAAGAAAAAAAAGATAATTCAACTTCTAAAGTAGTGGTTTCCAATTATTATGAATTCATATGTGAGCTAACAATTACAACATTTCACCTAACCAATTTGCCTTCCATGGATTTTTACTTCAATGGAATCATCATGCTTATTCTTTGAGATATCTCAAAGGACACCTTGGTTGCAAATCCTAAATTTACTTAGTCATTTTTATAAACAATTCATAGATGTAATTAGCTACAAACATTGAAGCATTATGTCAAACAGTTTGCAAGCATGAAATGTACAGCCATTGAGGCATTTTTTCAAAGAATTACAACCATAACCCTTAAGGCAATTTCACCAAAATTAACTAACATGAATCTAAGAGTACATAATTTATTTTTCTTTTTCAGTAATGCCAAGAAGTGAACCTAATATATAAGTAGAATTTTCATCCGTATTGATTGCTGCACATACAAAAATTTAGGAACATAATGACTATAAATATTTAAAATTTTTAGAAATAGCTTGCAGCGATGTAATTTTGAACAACAGTTAGCAGTGACAAAACAAGCTGCTAACTATTAAACTATCAATGTATTAACCATTGATACTTTAAAATAATAATTCCAATTTTATATAATACACTGATTTCATAAAAAGAGATTGCCAGGTAAATCACAACTACCAAAAAAAAAAAAGGCAAATAAACCACCAGGCAACAACAACAAATCTATAAAATATAGAAGATTATAGAACCGGATTCTGTAACTTTGTTTCTTGAAATCAAAGTTGGGGCGACATGGTCAAACATATACTCTGAAAACTTATCTACAACTGTAAAAAGAGAAGTGAAACCCCAATTTATGTTATTAACATGTTCTCATAAAACTCTTGGCAACCTGAATGGTTCAGCCATTAGGACATGATGTAAATGAACTTGCAATGAAACTTGTACGAAAAAAAGCTTACATAAAATAAAGTACAGTTATTGCAAAATTCCTTCAACATTTAGTGTGTGACATTTGATATACATCTAAGTTTCAGTCAACAACCAAATAAGAAAAACCATGTAATGGACTACAAAAAGAAACATAATTTAATGTTGTTAACATACCTGGCAGTGAATTTATACAACTCAAAAAATGGGAGTATGCTCCAGCTCCAATAAGAGTATGCTCCAACTCCAATATCCTTACCAACTCATGGTGAACCACCCAGTTCTTCTCCCAACCATATCTAGGAAGAACTTCTCCCCCTAGAATCCCCGAGTTGCAAAAGCTCATAAGCAATACAAAAATACAACATTAGAGAGATTTTCAAGGCAAACTAAGGAAGCAAATTTTCACTTCCTCTCAATACCACTCATGGCCAACCTCAATAGCTAAAGATATTAGGATTTTAACAATAAGTTTAGATTTATTATGGAAGTAATTGGCTACTCTCCATATCCCTCCCTCTCACTATTTTCCTCAATTTTATTCCACTCTTGGCCCCCTAATACTCAAGTGAGAATACATGAGACTCATATATAGAAGGAGCAACCAATTATTGTCATAAAGGAGGAGTAATGTGCATGCATTGGATTCCATTTAGAGGAGTGTAACTTATGCCATTAAGGAGAGGGATGCATTCCTTAGTTAAGGAGAGTGTAACATATGCATTAAAGAGAGCGTCAGAGGAATATTTTATGAAATACTTTTAATGAGTGAAAAGGAACATGCCATTCTTTGATGAGTGCATAAAATAGAGTATAATGAATTATTTAAGAGAGAGAGAGAGAGAGAGAGAGAGAGAGAGAGAGCCATGAGAGTCATGAAGGAGATGTGTGAATTTATTGAGGAGATAAAATTGACTTGTAATTCCTTTTTTAATAATAATATCATAGTCTCGTAAAAGATAATAATAATATTAATAATATAGAGGATTAAATCAATATTGAACTATTAGAATTGATTAATGATAAGTTAATTCGTTTTTCTTCAACTCCGCTTGATTACCAATTTATGTAAAGTGATTTACTATTTTTGGAAAGTCATGCTTGAGACGCTGGACATGAATTTCTATTTTTAGAACGTCATTCCACAATTGTGAGAATGAAATTTTATTTAACAAAATTCATCCATGAGCGGTTTTTTTTACTAGAGAATAGGGATTCCACACCCCTATTTCATGCATCTCTGTACCTTAGTATATTGAGGACTTCGCACCCTAATCTACTCCAAAAATCCAAGCTTCCCCAACTTGATCTTTTTAAATATTTAGGACTCCACACCCTAAATATACAAGACTCCATGTATTTATCTTTGTTGGATTTAGGACTCCATGCCCTCTCATCTATTACGCTTTGAAACTTTGTGTTTCTCCTTATGGTATTGATTGTGAGCTTTTACCCATCTGATGGTTTGCTGGTAAGGCCTTGTTCAAAGACCTGCACACATTACAATCTCATAGATCAAGGGAATCAAATGAATTTCATAATGAAATTAACTTAATCACATTTTACCCAGAATGGTGCATGGCTTCCATGGTCATTTTGGTTTTGAAGAAATGACTTCTAGAGTCATTCATAATTGAACATCCTTGTCGGAAAATGAGCAGGTACCCCACCACATCCTGGTTGGTACAATATTAGACATATGTAATCACACAAATCATGTATCATCCATAAATCATAATTAACCATCTATTCTGCATATCCATCAGAATCCATGGGTATATGTTATAAAATTATATATTACGAAGGAATGGAACACATAAAATATTGCAGAAATATAAACATAGAGAATGCATAAAACAAGAGAGACAAAAATATACGTGGCTCACCCATTTTGGGCTACATCCATCCCGAACAACAATTCCTTCCTTTCTATTATCCAGCAAAATGAAGAGACACAACCTACAACAAATCCATTTTAATATCCTCTGTTTTCTCTCATAGTCTCTCCTCTCTGTTTCTCGCTCTAAGAATACACATCTATGTCACAACCTCAAATACAATGCCCTCATACAAAGAAAGGAGTTTCCTTCTAGGGAAAAAACCCTAAACTAAACATAAGTTCTACCGTCAGATCATCTGCCTAATGAACGACCCAGATTTACTATAAATTACAATACCTTTAGAAGGGAATTTTACATCTATTTTTAACTTCGGGGGCGCTACCCACGAGCCCCCACCAGGGGACCATTGGTCCAGAGACCCCCCAGCCAGGGGGGATCAACCCCCTTGGAACCCCATGGGGGCGACAAGTGCCCCCCACCTTTAGGGGTGTACAAACTTCCTGGGGTATACATCCAGCTAAAACAAAGGCCTCCGAACAATCATGCTCCACACACAACAATCTCCCACCTGGAGAATGATTGTAGCAACTCCACCGCTACTTCATTTGCTGGACAATGACTCCTATTTGCACCTGGATGTTTCTCATCTTCATCATCATCCTCGAAGGCCAATTGAAACTGAGAATATTCTCAATTTCTCCCTGGTTACAACTTTTGTTAGCATATTTGCAAGATTCTAACTAGTGTATATATTTTCCAGCTTCAACTCTCCATCTTCCAACACTGATCGTATGAAATGGTACTTGAGTTGTATGTGTTTAGTCCTGAAATGAAATGTTGAGTTGCTTGCAAGATGAATGACACTTTGGCTATCACTGTTTAATGTGCCCATATCATGCTCCTTACCCAATTCACCCATAAACCTTTGTAACCAAATCATTTCTTTACTAGCCTTTGTAGCAGCAACATACTCTGCTTCTGTTCTTGAAAGTGCAACAACACTTTGGATTTTTGAAACCCAACTGATAGTTGTACCACCTACAGTAAATACATATGCTGTAGTGCTCCTTCTATTATCTTTGTCACCTGCCATATCTGCATCAACATATCCTTGTAGAGAAATGTTTGAACCACCAAAGCATAATGCTTGATTTGTGGTACCTTTCAAATATCTGAGAATCCAGTTCACTACCATCCAATGTTCCTTTCATGGATTGTTCATGTACCTGCTTACAACTCCCACTGCATGTGCAATATCAGGCCTTGTGCAGACCATTGCATGCATTAAGCTTCCAACTGTTGATGCATATGGAACTTTAGACATATAATCCATGTCTTCTTGGGTCTTTGGGCACATTTCCTTACTAAGTTTGAAATGGCTAGCGAAAGGTGTACTAATTGGTTTTGCATTGTGCATATTGAATCTTTTCAACACCTTTTGTATGTACTCATTCTGAGACAGTGTTAATTTGCGATTTTTCCTGTCTCTAGTGATTCTCATACCAAGGATTTATTTTTCAGCTCCCAAATCCTTCATTGCAAATGAATTTGCCAAATTCCTTTTCAGCACATTTATTTCGTTCATGCTAGACCTTGAAACAAGCATTTCATCTACATATAATAACAATATAATATAGTTGCCATCATTTTCCTTTTATAGATAAACACAATGATCAGAGTGACATCTAGTATAACCTTGTTCAGACATAAACTTGTCAAATTTTAGATACCACTACCTTGGAGCCTGTTTTAAGCCATACAAGTTGTTCTGCAACCTACACACTAGTTTCTCCTTCCCTTTCACCTCATATCCTCGTGGCTACTGCATATATATCTCTTCCTCCAAATCCCCATGGAGAAAGGTTGTATTTACATCTAACTGCTCAAAATGCAAATCTTCAACTACCACTAGACTTAAAATAGTTCTGATTGAAGTCATTTTAACAACAGGAGAAAATATTTCATCAAAATCAATACCTTTCTTCTGTACAAACCCCTTCACTACAAGTCTAGCTTTGTACCTCTATTTTCCTCCATCTTCTTCCTTCAGCCTGTAAACCCATTTATTCTTCAATGTAGTTTTTCCTGCAAGAAACCTGACTAAGTCCCAAGTCTGGTTATGCATTAAGGATTCCATCTCTTCTTCCATGGCTACCTCCCACTTCTTCTTGCTTTCAACCTGCATTATTCTTCATAACATTCGGGTTCACCAGAATCAGTCAACAATAAATAATATAACAAAGGAGAGTATCGTTCAGGGGGTCTACTTATCCTGGTAGATCTTCTAACACCACTTTGAGGTGTTTGGGGTGCCTATTTCTGTTGTGGTGGTTGTTGTTCTTGTGGTTGTTGATTATTATTATTTTGAGGCACCTTTACTTTTTTAGTGATTTCATCAAGGACTGCATATTCCTTGTTTTCTTTTTCATGTTTCTTTTCCTGTAACTGATTCTTATACAAGACATTTTCATTGAATATTACATCTCTGCTCATAATGATTTTGTGATTTTCGTGATCATATAAGCGATAAACAAACTCTTTAACACCATATCCAATAAAGGTGAATTTCTTTGACTTTGACTCAAGCTTTGTTCTATTTTATTTATCAATATGGACAAAGGCCTCACAACCAAAAGGCTTTGAAAAAGAGTAATTTACCTTTTTACTTGTCCATGCTTCCTCTGGAAAACCACCATCCAAGGAACTTGAAGGCCATCTATTTATTAGATAAACAATAGTATCTACAACATCTGCCCAAAACTGTAAAGGCAATCCTGAATGCAATCTCATGCACCTTGCATGCTCCATGACTATTCTGTTCATCCTTTCTGACACACCATTTTCTTGTGGTGTTCTTGGAACTATATTCTCTCTGCAAATTCCATGCTCTGAACAGTACCTATCAAACTCTTTGCTGCAATATTCACCTCAATTGTCTGATCTAAGACACTTCAATTTCTTTCTTGTCTCAATCTCAACCAAAGCTTTCCATTTCTTGAAAGTATCAAATACATCAAATTTATTCTTAATACAATAAATCCAAGTTTTTCTAGTTGCATCATCAATAAAAGTAACAGAATAACAAGAGCCACCAGGAGATGATACCTAAGCAGGTCCCCATACATATGTATGCACAAGCTCTAATTTTTCGCTCTTATTTTCTTTCCCAACTCTCAGAAATATGACTCTCATATGCTTTCCATAAATGAAATTATCACAGAAATCCAAATCAACATTATTCAAACCGAGCAAAAAATTTCTTGAGTGAATAATCTTCATCCCCTTTTCACTCATGTGTCTGAGCCTATGATGCCATAATGCTACATCTGCTCCTTTGGAAGTTAAAGCATTAAAATTAGAAATGCCATTGCATAAATACAATGTACCAACCTTTTTTCCTTTTGATATTACCGAGGTTCCTTTCATGACCCTCCAAGCTTTATCTGTGAAAGCTGTCACACAACCTTCACCACCTAACTACCCTGTTGAAATCAACTTTTTCTTTAGAACTGGAACATGCCTTACCTCCTTTAGTAGCCATTGGTTTCCATTCTGCTGTTTTACAAGAACCTCACCCATTCCAATAATTTTATAGGGTTTATCGTCACCCAAACAAACTTGTGCAAAATCTCCTTGAACATACTCATGAAAGTATTTCTTATCAGGTGTGGCATGGAATGAGGCCCCTGAATCTACCACCCAAGAATCAGTAATATTCTTGAAAGAAAGAATGAAAGCATCTTGTAACACCTCACCTGTCACATTTGCTTTATGATTGTTTTCTTGTTGTGCATCTCCTTCTTTTCCCTTCTGAGATGTGCTGTCTTTGATTAGGTGTCCTTTCTTTCCACATTTCCAGCACATTATCCCCGATCTGGACTTGGATATGCCTTTCCTTGATTTACTATGATATCCTGAGCTCTTTCCTCTTTCCATTTTTCTTCCCCTAGACTTTGCACTCAAAGTGTTAGTCGATCTCTCATCGGAGCTTTTCCATCGCATTTCCTTGCTTAGGATAACACCGACAACATCATCAACCTTTAAAGTACTAGATCCAGAAACAGAGTTACTAATGGCCATTAGTAAACCATTCCAACTTTCTAGTAATGAGCATAAGAATAACAGATCTCTAAATTCATAATCAAAGTTTACCCCTACAAAACATAACTGACTTGTAACAATATTAAAATCATTTAAATGGTTTGCAGCAGATCCACCTTTCGACATATTCATATTAAATAACTGTTTCATAAGGAATACCTTGTTTGAGGCTAAGGGTTTTTCATATAGTTTCTCCAATTCCTTAATGAAACCCTCTGTCGTTGTTTCCTTCGAAATGTTGAAGGTGGCTGACGCTGCGAGACACAACCGTATTGTTCCGAGTTCCTTTCTATTGAGAAGGTTCCATTCTTCAGCTATCATACCCTTCAATATCTTTGCTTTTCTTCCCAATGGTAGGTATAGATCTTTCCGATACAAATAATCTTCCATCTGCATCTTCCATAGTGAGAAGTTTTGGCTGTTAAATTTATCGACCCTAAACTTACCATCTTTCGCCATTGCTCCCACTCAAATGAGGAACCCTTCTTTCTTGTGAGTTTATCAGCCAAATAGACCTTCGACTCTGATACCAGTTGTTATAAAATTATATATTACGGAGCAATGGAACACATAAAATATTGCAGAAAATAAACACAGAAAATGCATAAAACAAGATAGACACAGATATACGTGGTTCACCCAGTTTAGGCTACATCCACCCTGAACAGCTAGTCCTTCCTTTCTATTATCCAGCAAAATGAAGAGACACAACCTACAACAGATCTGCTGTAATATCCTCTGTTTTCTCTCACAATCTCACCTCTTTGTTTCTCGCTCTGAGAATACACATCTATATCACAGCCTCAAATACAATTCCCTCATACAAAGAGAGGGGTTTCCTTCTAGGGAAAAAAACCCTAAACTAAACATAAGTTCCACCATCAGATCATCCGCCTAATGAACATCCCAGATTGACTAGAATTTACTATACTTTTACAAGGCAATTTTACATCTATTTTAACTTCGGTGGTGCTGCCCCCGAGCCCCCGCCGGGGGACTGTTGGCCCCCAGACCCCCTAGCCAGCGGGATCGGCCCCCTCAGACCCCCGTGGGGTGGACAAGACCCCCTCGCATGTAGGGGTGTACAAACTTCCTGGGGTATACATCCAACTGAAATAAAGACCTTTGAGCAATCATGCTCCACACACAACAATATATGTGTCTCAATATTGGATCACCATCCATGTCATACACTTGCTTCATAAACCGGATACACATAAAAACACATGTATAACATTTTACTCAACCAAAACCATCTATGACAGATAATCAATGATGCCACATATAAGACGAAATATAACTATATAAAAAATTATTCCCCAATCTAGTGATCAATCTATCATACATAAACATAAAAGGAAAAATAACTATGTACGTAAAACATTATTCATCAATCAAGTGATCAACCTATCATGTATATAACCCTTGATAGGAGTGACAAAGCTATACTAGGAAAATAAGACACTATAGCATAGGGGTCTTATACTTATCTGAGAATCGCTGAGAATCATTGATGCCTTATCACATTAGTTGCATTATCATCTACTAGGTCATATTAGATTCATTTCTTAATAATTTACAAATCAAAACATGATTATAACTATACATATTCACTGTGATAAAACATATTAATAACCAACATATAAACAACAAAAATAATGAGGATACAATAGGCATAATTGCCACATATGAACAAGTACATATTCTTATAAAATAGAAAGGAAAGGAGCTCTTATAAATGAATGCAAAAGCTAACCTAGTATGGGACTACCACATTCCACCTGACCATGTATTGGTCAAGCCAAGTATCTCTTTAGCCAATCACCCTCGTGCCATATTCCAATCATGAATGTGGGACTCCAACCAAAATAACCAACTAGGGTTTCCCAAGGTTAAAACACCTCACCCTCATCGATAGAATCAAGATTTACCACAATCCTCACCAGATCACTAGGCCATGAACAAGAATGGATGCCACTAGACTTCTCCACCTACATCGTGACGAATTTTCCCATCTCCTAGTCTCTATCCTCTAACACAATCCACAGTTCAATCTAGGGATTGTTAGGCCATAATCGAGACACCACCCTCCATGCTTTAATGTATATCTCATCATTCATCAACAAGGATGCCTAAGCCTGATTAAGGGAAAACACCTCTAATATTTACCATTCATCCCACTATTCACTGGTCGAGGATTCATAGGCCCACCGAGTCACACAATTCTTGGATTTACCACAACCATAGTCTAGTTCGGGGGTCGCTAGGCCAATGACTTTACTAGAATCCATGGTCTAGTTTAGGGATCTTTAGGCCATGTGTTATTTCATTCAGAGATCCACCTCACTTAGTTTTGAATCCATCCAGTAATCGAGCTCAACTAAAACATGAGACCCCATATAACCATGGCTATCTAGAAATTAAAAGGAAAGGTTGAACAACACTTCCACACCTAGAAAAAACCATCCCCATGAAGTAAAGAGAACTATGAAGGCACATGCATAACCATGCATGTCAAAGCTAGCAAGGAAATCACACATGCAAATCGATACCTACAAGTAAACCCATTGTAGTTGCTTGATCCTACTCTTCCTTACTTGATCTATCCTTCCTATTTGCCTTCTTTTCCCTTCTTGATCCAATGTTGAAGTGCTCCAATAAAAATATAAGTGTCCAAGAGTGTATGTGAGAGAGAATAGAGATAGAACTCCAAAACTAAATGCAAAAAAATCCATGAACTGATCCTCAAAAGCCTTTTTATCAATGTTGCATCTATTTTCTCCATTTTCCTCCTCACATGCAACCTATGACCTTTCACCTTCTGTTTCTTGTAATTTCTATTATTTTCATAAATAAATTACCATAAATTCCATTTTGCCTTTCCAATGCCTTTGCCATTTCATTTTCAAATTTCCTTAGCCATAATAAACCAAATGAACAACCACACTATGATGTCTTTCCCAACATTTATGTTGGAATAACTGTTCCATAACTGTGTTTATTATTTTTCCTTTATTAACTTTTATTACATGGAAATTTTCAACAAGGTTGTTACAGGAAGGCCCAAAAGGACAAAGACTACCAGTAATTATTTCAAACACTAACATCAACTCTTGCAAGCTCATCATGAGCTTGTGCGAAACTCCTTGGATACTATGGGATAGTGTCATTTCTACATCTTAATATTTCAAAGTTTATCCTTGAACACCAACTATTCTGGAATAGATTTGTTAGTGCCTACCAAATTGAATAAGGATTTTCTTTTGGAAAGAGATTATTGAAAATGTGGTCCCGTACTCCCTCCAATAGGTTCCTTACTCGCTCCAATATTATTCTCCTCACCTTCACTACATCTTTCTTCCACTTAGCAAGGTTGTGTTAGGTCCCTATAATACTAGCGATTCCCCCATTACTATTGCCATTGTAGCCCTTATTATTATTGTTGTGCGCATATTTCCCCATATTGTTATTATTGTGCCCCATAGAAGCCCACTATTGTTATTGTTGTGCCCTTATATAATTATTCTTAAGTAGACTTTGATTATATTGTGACCCCTTAGACTTCTATATATAGAAAGCATGTTTTGTCATTTGTATCATCCAATAATTCTTCATTTGCATAATGTAGAGGAGGTCGCCCCCTTGAAGAGGTTGAATTCTAAGACATTTATGTCTCTTTATATCTTTTTTTGAGATGGTTTCATAACATTTGGTATCAGAGCTTTGGGTTCTAGGGTTTCGCTACTCCAAACAAGACATCATGGAATTTTTGCTATAACTTTTTTTCTGTGACATTCAGAAGCTAAAAAACAAAACCAATTTGTGTCAAAATCGTTCTGAACCATGGGTCAGAATTTCAAATTTTTTTCTCACAATATTTTCAGAGACATGATCTGAGGAAGTTAGGGTTTTTGTAGACTCTCGAATTACATTCCAAATAGGTGACCTTCGTAAAATCGTCATAACTTTCTCTCTGAGAATCAGATTGAAATTTTGTAAGTTACAGAAAGAGGACAAGCTATAGTTTTCTGTGTATCTTTTTCATATCTAAAGCTGGAAACAGCGACATGTGGCACATCATACAAGTTAGCTCTACTGAAAAATTATATAATCAGGCCATCGTGGGAGATTGGGAATAAATCTTTGTTGGAGAATCCAATTTTAATCAAACTAGTGGCACTGGAAAGAGGACACAGAGGGTTACCGCAGGGCATAATTTCAGACCTTGGAGATCTGTAATTATAGAGATACAAAAAATTCAATATCGAGCTTCTACAAAGTGAAAAAAAAGGTGCGTAGTCAGTTTAAAATTTTGCATAAGTTTTGGTTGAAAAACTAGATTGAAGTTCAAAGGGAATAGTGAAGCATAATTATCATTAATTGATTCCCTAAAGAAATAAAATGGAAACACTTAGTAAGCAACCTGAAAGGTCGAGCATGACTCATGAATAAGAGGAATAAATGCAACATGATATATGAAAATTACGAGACGAAGTGAAACAAATTTCACTCTCAGAGAAGGTAACTGAAACTAAGATGAATAGCGTGGAAGCTAATATGAATGGCATGCAAGTTAAGATGACTGTCATAAAAGCTAAGAGGAATGGCATGGAAGATAATATGGAATATTTGAAGGTAAATTTGAATAAGTTGCTACAAGAAATGCTTACTAATTGTTAAAGGGTAGCAAAGGAAACTCATGATGAGAACAAAATAAATGTTAATCATGATTTCCTAGACTCTAATGTTGGATTAAAGACCCACCATGTTCCACAGATGGATATGAGGAAGTTTGATGGAAATGATCCCATAACATGGATACTACAAATGGAGCAATTTTTCGATCCGCATAATGTGCAAAATACACAAAATGTACGCATTGCAACTTTATATTTGGAACCAAACCATTTTGTCTAGTATTGACGACTTTGCTCTCGTAAACAAATTGTCACTTGGGCAATTTTTACAGAAGAAATGGTAGCACATTATGCGGATACAAAAAGCAACACATTTTTTAGCCAATTGATAATCCTCAAACAAAGCGGTTCAATGATGGAGCACATTAAGAACTTCCAAAAATTGAATATAAGGGTAAAACATATCTTAGAGGAGCATAGAATTGATCTGTTCATAGGGACTTTAAAGAATAACATCTAACATGAGGTTCACATTTGGGAACCTGACTCATTGGAGAAGGAATTTAGGTTGGCAAGAAAAATGGAAAGCAAAATTATGGCAACAAGGAAGCCTACCACTCACAAGTATAAGGATGGAAGTGTTGTTTCCCCTAGCCTTCCACAACCTACAAGGTTGACACCCCAACAATTGGAAGAAAAAAGAGCAAAAGAGCTTTGTTACAGTTGTGATAGAAAATACACTAAAGGTCATAAGTGTGATGAGAAGAAATTATTTTACATACATTGTGAAAAGGAGGAAGAAAAGGAACAAGAAAAATAAAAAGAAGAGGATATACGCTAGAAACAAACCCTAGAGAAAGCAGAAATGAATCCAAATATATATTGTAATGCATTGGTCAGAATTACCACTCCTCAAACTATCAAGATATAAGAACATATCAACAAGAAAAAGGTAATAGTGTTGATTGATTCGAGAAGTACCCATAATTTTATTCATTGTAAGATAACCAAGGAATTGAATTTCTTCTTATATCTAGCACCAGAGAGTCAAGTTCCATAATATCGAGCTATCCACGGGAGAATATGTATTGAATAACCCAATACTTTCCATTGCAATGGGTGGTGTTTATGCTTCACTAGGAGTCCAATGGGTACAATCCTTGGGTACAATAGCTTTTAATTTTCAAGAACTTTTCATCAAATTTTCTATGGAAGGAAAGGAAGTTGAATTAAGAGGTATCACATGGAAAAGACGAAAGATAATCAGCTCTAATGGAATGCCAAAGCTTCTAAAGAAATAACAATGAGGCATAATTGCACAATTATTTTCACTAGAGGTTCGCACATCAAAATCATCTATTTCTCTAGATCTCCAAAAAGTCTTGGACAACCATTCCAAGGTATTTGAGACTCCCAAAGGTCTCCCACCTATTCATGATCATGATCATGTTATTCATTTGATTCCAAGAAGTGTTCCTCCAAACATCAGTCCTTACAGATATCCCTATGCCCAAAAGAGTGAAATTCAATGTATGGTTAAATAAATGCTAGAGGCTAGTATAATTCAACGTAGTCAAAGTTCTTTCTCAACTCCAGTAGTGTTTGTGCACAAGAAGGATAGATCATGTCACACATGTTCGGATTATAGGGATATACAAGGAAACCCAAAGATTATTGTAAGTGATAGAGATCCCATTTTCACTGGAAATGTTTGGAGATAATTATTCTCTTATCTTGGTACTCAGTTAGCTCATAGCTCATCTTATCATCTTCAATTTGATGGGAGAAATGAGATAGTAAACAAATGTTTGGAAGGATATCTTTGTTGCTTTGTATCTGATAAACAAACACAATGGGTCAAATGGTTGCCTTGGGTTAAATGGTGGAATATGATATCTTCATGAAAAAGTTAAGGTACTAATGTTGGATTAGTTTTTTGAAAAATATGGTGGTTTGTACAACCTTTCATCTTCTCTCTTATTCTTAATTTGTCGTAATGATTTGTAGGGGTTGTGCCAGTGCTTGAAAAATATGCTCGTTTGTACAACCTTTCATCTTCTTTATTTTTCTTAATTTTTAGTAATGATCTGTAGGGGTTGGGCCAGTGCACCATATGGGGTTGGGTTAGCGCACCATATTGTCCTAAAAGGCGAAGATTGTGCACCAGAAAGGAAATTAATCCACATGTTACAATGTTGTTAAAAAATGCAAGACATATGAAAGTAGTGAATTATGCTAATAAGCAATTTATATTGGGAGAGACATAATTAAGTTTTATTATTTAATTGAATATTTCCAATTAAAATAATAATAAATCTATATGTATACATTAATATATTGATTGGAAGGCTTCTGACAACGGTCACTTCTTTCCATTAGATCCCCTTCAGGCCTTTGGGATACCTACTACTTTCTTATATTATATAGTTGGGGCTTTCTACTTGTTGGCATGTTAGGGTAAACAAAATGTGTTTTTTTACCTCATAGTTGGAGTCTATGGAATAGGAAAGAAATTTGATAGCTTGACAAAAGTGGTACAAAATATGTTTTGTCTTTTTTGTTTTTTTTTTTTTTTTAATCTCGTAGCTGGATTCTATGGAATAAGAAATAAATTTGATAGCTTGACAAAAGTGGCAGATTGACAAAAATGGTAGAGAAAAGATTAATCTCTCCCACATTGACAGAACTGGTGGTCAAGATCAACACCTAAAATAACCTTGTTGTAGAATATTATCAAAACTAATAGAAGGATATGAAAGAGTGTATAGTGAGAACCTTGACAAACATGGCCACTGAAACTTGCAAAATTGTTTGTAGGAAGATAAAATTATGTTTCTTTTTTCCAAACATGTATGTTAGTATATTACAATTTAATGAATATGTTTTCCTATTACCATATATGGTTTCATACTTTAACAAAACATTCGCCAAGACTTTACAAGATAATATAATCCGGTGAGAGATTCACCAAAAAATTATATATACATATTAAGTTATTGATAAAATCACCTCCCATTTTTCCTATGTATCATGGGGATCCGCCCATTTATTAGACATATAAATTTATGGTGGTTCTTAATTTTTTCCTTGATTTTTGGTCATGCCTTTTGGCCTTACCAATGCACCTCCTACAATTCAAGGTTTGATGAATTCCATTTTCAAACCCTTCCTTAAAAAAATTGTGTTAGTATTTTTTGATGATATACTAATCTATAGCAAGTCTTGGAAGGATCATGTTCAACATGTTGATAAGGTGATCAAACTATTGGAGGAGAAACAATTATATGCAAAAATCTCAAAATGTTTCTTTGGAGTACGAGAGGTGGAATATCTGGGTCATATTGTATCTCATGAACGTGTTGAAGTAGAGCCAAGAAAAATTAAAGCCATTAAGAAATGTAAAATCCCCACATCCATAAAGCATCTACGAGGATTTGTCAGGTTGATAGGGTATTATCGCAAGTTTGTTAAGAATTATGGGAGAATAGTAGCACCTCTAACAACATTATTGAAGAAAGATGCATTTTTATGGACTCTAGAAGCAACGAAGGCCTTTGAATATCTTAAAGAGGCAATGTGCCAAGCACCAGTCTAAGCTACATCAAACTTCAAAAAAACCTTTATTGTGGAATATGATGCCTCAAGAAATGGAATTGGTGAAAGACCCATTTCTTTCGAAAGTCATCCAATCAAAGGAAAGTATTTACACAAAAATATTTATGAGAATTAAATGTTGGAAATAGTACATGCACTTAAGAAATGACAACCCTACCTAATGGGAAGACACTGCAAGGTAAAAATGGATCATGATAGTCTTAAATAATTTTTAGAAAAAATATTATCTTCAAAAGAACAAAAAACATGGGTCGCAAAGGTGTTGTGTTATGACTTTGAAATTATATACAAAAAAGGGAAGCAAAATGTTGTGGCAGATACACTCTCAAGAAAGGATGAGGATGTGGAAGCATTGCTTTGTGCCATTTCTATCATCCAAATAGATTGGATAAACGAAGCAAGGTATGAATGAAAGAATGATGAAGAAGTGTGGACACTCATTCAAAACTTACAACAAGATCTTAATACATCTGATACATTTAGCTAGAAGAATGATTTGTTATGGTGCAAATATCTCTTATACCTATGTCAGAATTCCCAACTTAAACAAAATATTCTTATGGAATTGCACGTATCTCCCTCAAGAGGGAACTCCGGATTTTTAAAAACTTACCACACGGTTAAGAATGAGTTTTTTTGGGAGGGCCTTAAATCTGATATTCAAAAGTTTGTGCTAGAATGTTTGGTTTTCCAACAAAATAAAGTTGAAAAAATTAAGACCTCGAGTCTATAACAACCTTTATCCATTCCATGTCAACATTGGGAGGAGGTTTCAATGGATTTTGTCATAGGTTTACCCAAATCCAAAGGAAAGAGTGTCATCATGGTGGTAGTTGACAAAGTTACCAAGTATGCACACTTTTGTGAATTAACTCATCCATTTAAATCCAATACAATTTCTACTGCATTTATGGAAACAGTTCAAAATATAAAAGGAAACCCAAAGATTATTGTAAGTGATAGAGATCCCATTTTCACTGGAAATGTTTGGAGATAATTATTCTCTTATCTTGGTACTCAGTTAGCTCATAGCTCATCTTATCATCTTCAATTTGATGGGAGAAATGAGATAGTAAACAAATGTTTGGAAGGATATCTTTGTTGCTTTGTATCTGATAAACAAACACAATGGGTCAAATGGTTGCCTTGGGTTAAATGGTGGAATATGATATCTTCATGAAAAAGTTAAGGTACTAATGTTGGATTAGTTTTTTGAAAAATATGGTGGTTTGTACAACCTTTCATCTTCTCTCTTATTCTTAATTTGTCGTAATGATTTGGAGGGGTTGCGCCAGTGCTTGAAAAATATGCTCGTTTGTACAACCTTTCATCTTCTTTATTTTTCTTAATTTTTAGTAATGATCTGTAGGGGTTGGGCCAGTGCACCATATGGGGTTGGGTTAGTGCACCATATTGTCCTAAAAGGCGAAGATTGTGCACCAGAAAGGAAATTAATCCACATGTTACAATGTTGTTAAAAAATGCAAGACATATGAAAGTAGTGAATTATGCTAATAAGCAATTTATATTGGGAGAGACATAATTAAGTTTTATTATTTAATTGAATATTTCCAATTAAAATAATAATAAATCTATATGTATACATTAATATATTGATTGGAATGCTTCTGACAACGGTCACTTCTTTC
Organism: Pinus taeda; assembly: GCA_000404065.3. Lineage (NCBI taxonomy): Eukaryota > Viridiplantae > Streptophyta > Pinopsida > Pinales > Pinaceae > Pinus > Pinus taeda. The sequence goes on along the minus strand of APFE031398437.1, from coordinate 202,069 downwards.
CATTAGATCCCCTTCAGGCCTTTGGGATACCTACTACTTTCTTATATTATATAGTTGGGGCTTGCTACTTGTTGGCATGTTAGGGTAAACAAAATGTGTTTTTTTACCTCATAGTTGGAGTCTATGGAATAGGAAAGAAATTTGATAGCTTGACAAAAGTGGTACAAAATATGTTTTGTCTTTTTTGTTTTTTTTTTTTTTTTAATCTCGTAGCTGGATTCTATGGAATAAGAAATAAATTTGATAGCTTGACAAAAGTGGCAGATTGACAAAAATGGTAGAGAAAAGATTAATCTCTCCCACATTGACAGAACTGGTGGTCAAGATCAACACCTAAAATAACCTTGTTGTAGAATAT
>APFE031398437.1:137141-171555 GCA_000404065.3 Pinus taeda | reverse complement strand
AAGGGGAAATTCTATCTCAGATCCATCTTAATTCTGGGTCTACCAAGTGCTTAGAGGGATAAATAGATTTCATCCCCCTAAGAGTGGTAGATGTGGAGTTAAGATGGATATAGGTTGGTTTTTATGATAATGAAGATATTAAATACATTTAGGAAATTATATTGTAAAACATCTTAAGGTGAATGGTTAAAGCATAGACATTGGACAAGTATATTTGTATACTTTTGTTTTAAACTGAAACAAATCCAGGGCTAAAAGGAATGGATTGATTGCACTAGTCATCCTTCTATAACTTTCTAACATATGCTGGAGTAAACAGATTGTAATTTGGGTCATTTTTCTAATTGCAAACGGGAACATACTTGTGTATTGGCAGGGATGGATTGATTGCACTAGTCATCCTTCTATCACTTTCCAACATATGCTGGAGTAAACAGATTGTAATTTGGGTCATTTTTCTAATTGGAAACGGGAACATACTTGTGTATTGGCAGGGTGGTTACGAGGTCCCTAGAAGTGGAGTAAAAATATTGTAATTTGGGTAATTTTTCTAATTGCAAATAGTAACATACTTGTGTATTGGCAGGGTGGTATGAGGTCCCTAGAAGTGATGAATTTGAATTTTTCTTGGTTTTATATATAGTATTAGGTTTTTTCTCATGCTTTCTATGAATGGCACGGGTGAATTTTATCTTACACCCATTAGGTTATCGATATGTAATTTTGGTAATTTTGATTTCAAAATATATTTTAAAGAAATGCAATGATTTCATTTGTGTATTCAATAAACACAAGATTTTATAACTGAGTAAAATATTCGCCATGCCTGGTGAGAGATTCGCCAAAAAATTATATATACATATCATATTATTGATAAAATTGCCTTCAATTTTTCCTATATACCATGGAGATTCGCCCATTTATTATACATGTAAATTTAGGGGGGGTTCTTAAATTTTTCCCTGCTATCAAGTATCTTTCTTTAAAGTATTTTTGAAATTTTTCCCAAGTGATAGTCTGTTCACTCACTCCTCTTACCATCTTAACCTCTTCCCACCACAGGGTGGCTTTCCCCTGCAATTGGAAAATGGCCAACCTTGCCTTAATATTGTGATCATATTCATACAGCTAAAAATATTTGTTCATATTAATCAACCATGCCTCAACTATTCTCCGTCAAAGTGTGGCAGTTTCATCTTGCGGAATTCCCCTTGCAACTCTATATGTTTCCTTTTTGATGTATGTTGTTCGGAGGCATTATCAAATCATTCCTCTTCCCTTCCTTCTAACTCTTTGGGTTCTGTGTTTTGATTATGTTCACCTGACATCCTTTATTGCTCAGTGCTGGGGTTCAGTGGTTGCTAGTTTTGCTTGTCACATATGTTCTTTATGATTCTTTCATGTTCTATTGTTAACCTTGCGTTATCCTCCCGCAATCCGGCCATTTCATTTTTCAATTCCTGCACTGTCTCCAAAATCGTAAGGTTTGTATTGCGAGCCTCCTCTCCAAGCTCTCCACATAATTTGGGGTTATTCTCTGCAGGTCCCTGTCCCACTACAAATCTGCGTGATGCACTATTTGCTCTCCTCATATTGTCAATTTTTCCTCCTGTACTTAAACATAAAAATAATAGGTGAGCTTTTTTTTAACTGCTCAAGAGAGATGGAAATAAATTATATTTAATCTGTATATCAACTTCAATTCCTAGAGGCCATAATTCTTGATACTGGGCTCTGATACCACTTGCAATATGCCCATGGATTGACCTACGTAATAGTAAATATTTTTTTATCATAACCATAACCTGTACTACCCTTGCATGCTTCTGAATGTAAATGTGTCAACCATAATACCCCTTATGCACAGGCATGACGTTGGAAATGGCAAGAGTGAAAATATATTGTCTTTTATGTTAGCAATTGGTAATATTCTATGAAGGGCAAAGCATTATCTGCCAGATTTAATGCTAGAAACATTGGCTGCTTAAACCTAGACTGGGCATTTACTTCTGTCGGCTCAGTCACGTGATGGGGGTATGGTCTTTGTGCTCTCTACTTTCGCGCCCTTGGGCGCCTCCCCACATCAATAGTGCGGATGCAAGGATGCCCATTTGAGGGTGGAGTTGCCTCGATATACATCCACCCAGCTAAACATTCCATTGGGGATTCCAGAAACACTTGTTCTTGGCCCTGGTACAGCTACATCTCCTTTCCGGTGCTGAACACATTCAGAACTTCTTCTTGTCGATGCATGGTTACGGCACTAGGGCTTGCCATGCTCTGGATCGTTTGGGACCAAGTCATTAACAGTGACTACCTTGTGGTAAGAGTGCACAGTTCTATCTATATTTTTTTGTTGATTTCCTACGCGCTTTACTGTTTTCCTTTTGCTTCCTGTTTGGCCCGATAATATTCTAACATGCTTCAAGCCTGTCACTATTTCTATGTTTGAGGAACGCATTTCTTTTCCTAGCAGGATATGCATGTGTGGGGGTGGAAATGACCAGTTTTTTTCTAGTCCTATACTCTCAGAGCTCGTTTAACAGGTAAGTCCTATCAGTTTCCCACTTGCTATTTGTAAACATAAACATGCTACTACCAGAATTGGAGGGTTCTTGTTTTCTTTGTTAGTTAGTAAATGCGCTCAGGCTGAGTTCCTTACGGATGCTCCTCTTGCTTATTGTACAGAGTTTCTTGGGCAGGTTTTGAGCCTGGCAAGTCTGCCCCGCTCATACAAAATTTGGGGAACCATCCCTTGCAATGGTTTAAGAACTGTTAACTATATATATATATAATATATATATATATATATATATATATATATATATATATATATATATATATATTTAATGACGAGCCCTTAAACTCTCATATGCAAATGCTATGTAATTAATCCATCGTTGACTGAACTATTCGGGTTATTCCATTGTTACTATCTTGTGGCTCCCTACGGCTTTCAGGGTTGGTCGTGCACATTTATTTAAATTTGCTCCAGTTCTTCTGCTGGTTGAAGGAATGGGAACCTTCTCTATGGCACATGTCTGTATTAGTTATTATTTTTTTCATTAACCCTCGTTAGGGTTCATACGCTGTGGAATTGTCATTTTATAACTATGACAGTGCATTTTTGGTAATTTTATATAAATATACACTGCTCTGTATATTCCTCAATTTGTCTGTTCATTTCATATTGTACTATACACTGTATATTTCTTGCCGCATGATAGTTAAGATTCTATGCTTAACAATTTTATGTGTTTGGCAACGATTATAAGCCTGGTTCTTCCCACTACTAGATTCTTGTTTCGTATATGCCACAAGTTCACTATGTAAATTTGTCCCAGGTCCACACTTTTATGCACTCTCCTTAATTTACTTTTTTCGATGTGGAGCTGAGATTTTTGTAAAAATACCCCGCTATTATATAAGTGTATTTATGTTTACAATGTTCTCTTATAGATTTTTAGCTGCATGCTATTAGGAGCACCTAGACTCCGGTCTTGAAGTTAGCATACCCTCACGGTTGCGACTTTTCCCCTCTGAGTTTTTCTTTAAGATTAATTATAATTTTCATTCTGTGAATGTTTCCGGGTCCTAATTTCCAGAAATTAATCTTTCTTTCTTTTCTATGTTTCACGCCTTGTGAAGGAATTGGACAGAGAAAAACTATTGATCTCTCTGTTTATTTATGGAATATATTTTGTTTCATTATAATGACATTTCATTTCGAGAACTCTATATTTATGGAGGTCTCTAAGTTGACTATTTTTCCATTCTTCTATAATCTTTGAAAGGATCTCCTAGTAGACCTCTCTTGCATTTGGCTCCTTGACATCTTTTTAAAAGAAACAAAATACAAAATCCTGCACTAACTACTAAACCCTTGCAACAATAAAGGTTTCTTTAGGAGGTCGACCTTACCCTTGCACAGTTTCCCGTCCTGGTTCCTTGTCAGAAATTCTCCCACCACCTTTCACAATATAAGAGGAAAGAAGAAAAGAAAATAACATTACAAAACTTCGAAATTAGTACCAATCTAGGGGTTGCTTTGTACCTAGAGTTTTCTAGTCATAATGTCGTTTCTGACAGTGACCCGAAACTAGGTCTGGAGTTCCTTAGTAAAAATGTCGTTTCTAATAGTCACCCGAAACTGGGTCTATTGTCCTTCAAACCACCCAACCATGAGATTCTTCCTTCAAGACTAAAATCTCCCCCCTTGCTTCTTGCTAGACCTTTGTCTTCCGCAAGTTGCTCATACAGTGAGCAGGCTATCTAGTCATCACCAGACTTAGCCACCTTTTCTTTCTTTCTTCGATTTTTCCTCTGTCTATCACTACAGCGCAAATTTCTCCTCTCCTACCCTCCTTTTCTCTGAAAACTTTTCCAGTTAGGGTAGGTAGTTAGGGTTTCTTCCACAACAAGTCTCTTTCCACCTCAAGAGGACAACTTCCTCCTTGAGAATTCCCCCCTTTAGGGAAAACACCCCTCACATTTCATCATGAAAACAATTGTTATTTAAAATTTAAACAGATGATAATCACAGGTTCAGTTTATATTTACCACAGTAAATCAAATATTTACATATTTATCCCGGGGCATTACAAAATACCTAAAGATAAGTTTGCACTTGTGAATAAAAGAAATAGAAAAACAGTAACTTCTATATTACAAAATAATATAAAATGACAAATTTCAATTTAAAATGGATGACTCTAATGAAAAAATATGAAAAGGATAAATCCAATATTAAAAAATATAAAATGAAAAATCTTAGTTGCAAATCCATAACTCATGTACAAAAGTATAGAAAAATGACAACTTCTATATTACAAAAAAATATAAAATAAGAAATTATAGTTAACTAAGGTAAGTGTGCACTTGTGAATAAAATAAAGGATAGTAAAAAAGTTTTGCTTAGAATAATTATTAAATTTACATGGAAAAACTATAAAATAGTAATAAAGGTAAGTTTACACTTGCGAATAGAATAGATAGTAATTTTAAATTTTAAATTTTATGTATAAAATGAAAAAATAATAAATAACATGTACAAAATTATGTAGTTACAAATGGTATAGTAAGATTGGTATGATTAGTAAATTTGCATGCTACATGTTTTATATAAAAAAATAATGAACTAAATTTACATGTTAAATTTTTTATTAAAGTTTGGTAGAAAATTATAAGTTTGCACTTGTATTTTTTTTTCCATACTAAATTTAAATTATGACAGAGAAGGTAAGTTCTATTTTTTTAAAATTGCAATAAAACTAGTTTACCAACTAATCTTGTTTTTTTTGGAAACCTTCTACAAGTAATGAGAATTAACATTGAACTCTGTCTTAATGTAGTAGCAAAGTATACTTAGAAATTATAATTAAAAACTTTTTCCCTTCAATAAATAATTCTTGGTCAAATTAGTAGAAAAACAGAGTTAGAATTAAGAATTTGTTCTCTTCAACAAAGAATTTTGGATTAATGCATCATCTAAACACTTTTGGAATTTAAAAAAATATAAGGAATTGTAAGTTTTATATTAAAAAAAAAGCAAATATATTAAAATCACATTTTTGTTTTTATTCTCATGAATTTTTTATGGTATCCATTACCAGGTTGGAGTATAGTGATTACCTGGATTGTATTCCATTGCAAAACAAGGATCACTGGTGTGGAATTCAAATAGAGGGGTTTCCATTGCAAAACAAGGATCATTGGTGTGGAATTCAAATAGAGGGGTTCATTTTCCGTAGTCAACCAGAAAGGTTGGGCACTACCACATATTGTCTAATAAATTTGCATAAGATAGGACACATAACAAATTGAAATTAAATGAAAACTATTATTTGCTATTTGTGATCAAATATTTTGTCCTAATTGTTTTCTTTTTTCTAAATAATTCTAAATTCTATTACTAAAACATAGTGATACACTGAGGCTTTAGCCTATGTAGGTCACTGCCATGGTTCAAGGCATATAACAGCAAAACAAGATTGAGATTGCCCAAAATGGGAAACCAATCCAGTCCAAAAATGAAATTGGAAAAATGAACTTGTTGCCCGCGCAGGGGTAACAAGAAAACAAGAACAGTAGCTAACATGATTCTCAAAAATGAAAAAAAAAAGAAAAGAGAACCTATTGATGTCATTCTAGAAACCTCAGACTCGATGACGCGTGGCGAGTCATGTGGCATGTTGTGCTGGCGCGTCAAGTGTCATGTGATGGTGACGAGTGTTCCTCAATGACGAAACACCTGTAAGCATCAATGTCGTCATCTTCCTGCTGCAACGTACCTGCATCATATTTCTCCTGAGGATCATGGTTCTTCTCCTCCGCAGTGTTCTTATCTTGAGGATTATCCTTCTTCTCCCTTACGCAATGTGGTCATCCATCGTCCCTAGCTAGCTCCTCGCATGTTGGGCGTCCATCTTCATCGACTGGAGCCTCGTGGAAGGTAATTGAAATGGTGGATTTTATGAGTGGTTGGTTCAGGGAGCAGCAATAAATGAACTGGGCTTGGCGAAGGGGTTTCTGTGAGCTGGAGGGGATGTCAATGGTTGGAGAGGTGGATTGTGACAGTTGGGAGCGGAGGGCTCGTGAGCCGCCTCTGCCGCTGAGAGTGTTTGGATAGCGGCTGGATACATAATGAGCCAAGGGGGAGGAGGAGTCTAAGGTAGGAGATAATGGAGAGTGAGGAAGTCTACTTCTGATGCTCCCTCTTCTGCTTCACATTCTATGGTGAAGCCTAGGCATGCTGACGTGGGGATGGAGAGAATGTGTGCAAGGAGGCAGCGTTAAGAATTGAGAAGGCACAACAGGTTCAAAGTTCATCTTAGAGGTAGAAAGATCAGCAAATGTAGAATGGAGAATAAGGTTGCAGTTACAACTCTATCAATAATTATTACTTGGACCAAATTCAATGCAGCATAGAATACTACAACGCTTGCCTGTAATAGTGTATGAGCTTGGTTCTGCTGCAACCAGTGGACAATGGCAGTGCAGAGGTGTAGGATTAGAGATAAAAGAGGTGGAATTGAAATTACCATAAGGCGCCATTATGCAGAGCCGAGGCGGGTAGATGCGGCCATGTTGAACAGAGTGCCAACTTAAATGCCATTTACTACTACTGTTAATTCATTTTATGGCTTTGTGTGTGGGATTATGGAGGGCCATGTGGCAAGGCCAACTGCTGTCCCATTCCCTTGCCAACATATCAATTCCGACGTACACCCGCATCCTGGAGTTGTGCTTCCTTGTGCACCAGGTCAGTACATTCTTGTAATTGGGTTTTATCATTTAGGATTCTTATGGATCCTAATTAGAGTACCTTATCATGTTCGACTCCTATATTTACCAGAAGATCAACAACCTTGTTGCCCTCTCTCCTGACATGAATGAAGGTGATAGCTCTTTTGGTTTTTAGCCATTTCTCTATTAGTTCTGGATGAGCTGCTAGTCTCCAACTGGTAGCTACTTTCAAAGTTGGGGTCCCCATTTGTATTTGGGTAGCCATGTTGATGAGGATTTGGGAGTCCCCTTCTATTATAACAGGGTGAAAGTTATGTTGATGAGCTAAGCTCATTCCTTGCCATAATCCTTCCAATTTTGCTAAGTTATTTGTGTCCTAGCCAATTGATCAGAAGTATAGTAATAGAGGTTTTCCTTCGTGATGTCTAAATATGCCTCCATGTCCTGCTTTGCCTGGGTTGCCTTTTGACGCCCCATCGAAGTTTAGCTTGATCACATTTGTTGGAGGGGGATTCCATTGAGTTGGCGGCTTAGTAGTGATTGTGGATTCATTGTGATCATCCTAAACCTACAGAATTCGTATATTCCCATTATCCCAAATATTATGTTCCTATGGCTGAGTGGGGAGGTCCTCTGCTCTCCATTTCTCGAGAGCAGAGGTTTCTTGAATGTTCTGGCATAGATTGTTCCAAATGATTTCCAATGGAGTGCTTTGGTTTTTCAAGATTCTCTTGTTTCTTACCTTCCAAATTGTCCATAGAAGTAGACCTAGTAGGATTGTCCATAGAGAATTTAGAAGCTTGTTGTTATAGGGAGTAGGGGCGGAGTTGTGAATTGTACTTGTGATATCCCCCAAAATTCTGAAAGTTCTTTGACACCTGAAAGTGAGTTTTTCTGATAATTTATTGGCCAGATTGCAAGAATTCATAGGTGCTGAATGGTTACAGTTTTCTGCTTGCAATTAGGATAGTATGAGGGTCCCTAGAATCCTCTTTTGATGAGATTGTCCCATGTAAGAATTATTTTATGATACAGCAGCCAGGTGAAGGTAGATACTTTGCGCCATATTCCAGTGGTCCATAAGCATGTCTAGACAGGGTCTACTAGTTCTTCTGTTTGAAGCATCAACATATGTGCCTCCTTTGTTGTGAATATCCCCCTCGAGCTGTAGCCCCATCTTAAAATGTCTTTCTGGCACCCTCTACCACCATTTTTTTCTGGCACACGCTCTCTCTACTTCCACATTTTCTTTTTTGTCTTAGTTGTTAATAGACATGTAAATACCATTTTCTTGTATCTATCCAATTATCACTCTAGTAATAGTTTTGAAATTGTTCCTGGCCATATTTGCAATTTTCTAATAGATTCTTACGAATTAATGTGTTTTAGTTTCACATACACTGCCATGTTTTTAATTCAATTATAAGTAGAATCATAAGTAGGTTTATATGCATTGTCTCTTTTGTATTCTATATAGTTTGAAAATTTTTGTTTTTCAAAATATGTACAAATATAGTCAATTGAATTTGAATGATTTTTTTTTATTGCGAACAGGATACTTGGAGACCCTCTAAAGGACATTGATGGCACCTATATCGAAACTTCCTGAATGGAAATATCTTGAAAGAAAAAAATATGGAAAAATTTATTGCAAGTTCTGCAATAATACTTGTGGGACATAAGTGACTCGAGTAAGAGATGATTTGCTTGGCATTATGGGTGGAATTGGTGGAGGATTCGTAGCATGTACTAAAATTGATAAATATGTGAAGGAAAATTTTAGTGAAGAAATCAGTGCTCGTAAGCAAGGAAAGGTAGTCCAAGAAGCAAGAAAAAATAACACAAGATACACTCATGGGAAGAGAAAATGTTATTAATTCAACACCAAGCTCTTTCCCACCATTTGTGGCATCTACAACATATTCTATGCCATATGGATCACAAAGAGAACCTACTTTACCAGATGTTGATCCAACACAACAAACATTGGAGAAAGCTTGGAAGCCATTGGAACGAAATGTGGTAGATGATGCAATTCACGATTTTTTCATTGGTTGTAATATCCCTTTCAACACTATCAAAAGCCCATTATTTCCTAATATGCTAAAAAAAATTGGCCATTTTGGTCCCTCATATGTTCTTCCCAGCTATGAAAGTCTTAGGACAAAAGGAATTGATAGGAGCAAACAAAGAATAGAGGGAAGAGTTAAACAAATGAAGGATTCATGGGCTATTTCTAGATGTACTTCAGTTAATGATGCTTGGACTGATCGCCAGTCTAGACCTCTTGTGAGCACACTTGCTTGTTGTCCTCAGGGAGAACCATTTCTCTACTACTGATTGTATGGAAAAAACAAAGGCTGCTAAATATTTATTTCAGATACTAAAGGACACCATATTATCTATAGGAGAGGACAACGTAGTCCAAGTTGTCACTGATAATGCATCCAATTGTGTTCATGTTGATGAGCTATTGATGGAGCATTTCCCTAAGTTGTTTTGGACAACTTGTGCAGCACATTGTAATGATCTAGCCCTTCATGACATTGGTAAAATAAGTTGGGTGTAGGTAAATATATCTGAAGCAAGTCAACTAGTCAAATTCATTCTTAACCACTGATTGAGTTTGAGTATATTTAGAAAATATAAAATGATGAATCTACTGAGACTAGGTGACACTATATTTTCCACCCATTTTATTGCACTGCAAAGGGTGGTAGAGAAAAAAGCTACATTAAGGTCATTTGTATGCAATGAAGAGTGGGTGAACTCTCCTTTGTCAAGGTCAAAAGGTGGTAAGCTAATAGAGGAAACAATCTTCAATGAAATGTTTTGGTCATGTGAAGAAAAAATCATCTCTACTTGTGAGCCTATTGCATAAATATTGAGGATGATGGATTCTAATGTTGCATGTATGGGTTTTGTATATGAGGGCATGGATAAGGTAAGAGAACACATATCATTGATATGTAAGAATGATAGCTCAGTATATAATCCAATATGGAGAATTGTGGAAAAAGAGGTTGTATGTTGCATACGCCATTACATGCTGCGGGGTTTTTTCTACCACCTAATTACTTTCACGTTCCTAAGGATAGAGATATCATGGAGGGAATTTATAATTACTTGGAGGGGATGTGTCATGATCCTGAGATACAATATGAAATATGAATACAATCAATATCATATAGGCAAGGAAATGGTCACGCTTTCACTACAGCTAGGGCACTACGAGATATGCACCATCAAGAGGTCACCCCTGCTCAATGCTGGTTTCTCCATTGATATGAGACACCTCAACTACAAACATTTGCAGTCAGGGTGTTGAGTTAGGTATGTAGACATCATAATTATTTATACTTTGTATGTATACTCGCAAATTATTCCATATAAATTATTATACTAATATAATATTATTTTAATGTAAAAAAATAGGTCACTAGTGCATCAGCATGTGGAAGGAGTTGGAGCACTCATGAGTTCAACCATAGTAATAAAATAAACCATTTAGGAGCTAAAAAATTGGCAGATTTCGTTACCATTCATCGCAATTTACACTTGTGGCTGAAATCTTTGGAGGGGAAGAAAACAACTTCAAATACAGTATGAGAGTTTCCCCCTTTTTTTAATGCTTCTAGTGCAACCTCACAAGCATCAATTGTGGGATTTTCTTCTACATTCGCACATCACATCAATGAGAATAATGTCTTGCTCAGAGATATTCTAAATGAGAGTGCTAGTAGTGATAATGCCTCTCTCATGAGTGAATACACTGATGTGGATGAGGACAATGGAGATGAGATGACCTACATATCTTAAGATAATTTTGGCCATTCATTTATGGTAATGATCATAATTTTTTTATTTCTATTAGCATTTTGTATAAGCACATAAGTCTTAAACTATGTTTTAACTTTTTGACATTTTATGATTGAATTTTTCTAGTTTGACATATTATGATTCTTATTTACTTTTATTGCATTGTTTTATAAGGTTTGAAGGTGTTTATTTTATAAGTAACATTGTTTTTGAACTATAATACAAAATGAGCATGAGGTAAATTATCTAAATTCATGTTTGAATCTTCAATCAGATATCATTGTTGTTGTCTTTCAAGAAGATTCTCTATAAGTTTGTAGATATCTTCAAAAAAAACCCTTTAGGAGTTGTATCAATGTTTGTAGATGGCATGTACATTTTCTAATAGATCTATTTAGTGATTTAGAACCAAATTTCACGGTACTTAGAGATCACTTAAATCATAATTTTAATATCCAATATCTCAATTTTTACGTTGAACTCTAGCTTTGTGTGTTGTGACTCATATTATTAGATTTTACTTTTACATGTTTTTCTAGTCTGCAATAATAATTAATTTGATGCATTTTGATCATCATTATTTCTAAGGAATTTTAGATAGAAGGGGTCTATAACAATTTTAAATAGGAGAAATTAACTTTCGAAATAAGTAAACATAGATATCCTTGGTAGAGAAAGATTTAATGAATTTTCATATAATGATTTTTTATTTAAATTTAAAAAAATAAATTAAGTATTTGTAAGATGTATAATGTCGAATTTTTTATGTATTGAATTTTATAGGGTCGAATTTTTTCCATATGGAATCAAATTCAAATTTGAATTTGCTAACTATGGTTTAATTTGATTGGTTTGTTATCTAGTTAGGTGTAGTGCCTCTCTTTTGATATGGTGGTATCTCATCCAATTCTGGAGAATGGAAATGATGGTTTATTTCTTGATAGGATTTTGGATATTCGAATTCGAATTTGCTAACTATGGATTAATTTGGTTGGTTTGTTATCTAGTCAGGTGTAGTGCCTCTCTTTTGATATGGTGGTATCTCATCCAATTCTAGAGAATGGAAATGATGGTTTATTGCTTGATAAGATTTTGGATTCGACCAAAGCATTATTGGAAGATACATAAATACACGATAATATGGTGAAAAAACAATGCCAGTCATTTTTGCTTCTCTTGGAAGCCAATTTTCTTGAACAGTTAAGAAATATGGAGCAATCTTTGAATGTTTTACATGATGAGATCATTTCGCTCAGTTCTTGGTGTTGTGTAATTTCATTGTTGGTTAAATTACATTATTAAATTATCAACCAAGGTTTGTGAACTTGTGAAGTGTAAGTGCACCATATATGCTAGGAAATATACTTTTAATAAAAGAAACAATAATCTAACTACAAAGAAAAAATCAAACCTATTTGTGTCTAGATCTTATTAAGCATATGCACATGTTCCATCTAAAAGAGAATTTCAACTTTAAAAATAAACAAAAACCAGAAATTGAAAATTTATTCTATTCGAGTAGGAAATGGAAATATATTCTATTGGACAATAAAACGAAATCTAACCTAATTGACTTATTAAGCATATGCACATGTTCCATCTAAAAGAGAATTTCAACTTTAAAAATAAACAAAAACCAGAAATTGAAAATTTATTCTATTCGAGTAGGAAATGGAAATATATTCTATTGGACAATAAAACGAAATCTAACCTAATTGACTTGAAAAAAATATTTCCTCTAAAAATCATGTGAAATAGTTATATTCTGATTCTAATCTATAGAACTTTGAAATGAATCTAATCTAAATGAAAGAAGGTAAACCTAATTTATCCATTTTAAAGTGGATTTACTCTGCAAAAATTTGAAATGAAACTAATTTAGAAAGTAGCGATCAATGAATTGAATGAGATTTCAAACGCAAAAGCCTTCTTAGATTACTGATGTGCGCATTAATAACTAGAAATAATCATAACATCCAATATTAATAACTAGAAATAATCATAACATCCAATATAAATATGAGACTAAGAATAAAATACATATTTTTGGGGTTTTGTTTTACTTTTGAGCTCTCAACCTATCATGAAACAAAGGCAAACAATCAAATCAGGAATCGAAAATAGAGAAATTAAAGTGTCTAAATAATTAAAGAACTAAATTGAAGTGAATACCAATATACTTGTAAAGTGCAAGAAATGAAATCAAAATTATGTAAAGAAAAAATTATACTAATTATCACAACTCCACTCGGGGCCATCTTGGTGAGCGTGAGAATCTAAGAACTCAACTCACGAAGTTTGAATTGTTTGTATTACTAAGAATAAAGTCTTCTTCTCCAGACCGTAATAACAATAATTCAAACTTAACATGACTACCTTTTACTTCCAGCATGAAGCAATTTATAAGGTCTTTGGATTAACGGCTCGAGAAATTAATGTCGAGAGACGTGTCCTAAATTCGACATCTAAGTTTTGGAATTACAATAGGAAATTCACTTTCATGATTTGCTACTAAAAGAGTGAATCATGAAAGGACTCTTATTAACACTTTCTCAGCTAATATTTCAATTTCCAAATCCTTCTCGCTTGATATTCTCCATACTTCCTTCATAATAAGGTTGATACCTTGACGTTCAGGATGTAAACAATGTTCCATAACCTTGTTTGAATTTTAGTTTGACCAATAATATTCACACATCCTATCAGCTTCCAACAGCACACAATAGGTGGATATCCATGTGGTTGACACCTGTAAATTTTTCACTGTCATATTTGTCTTCTAACACGTATAAACTTGTAAAACTTTGGGATTTGGATACACAAATGCATGTTATTTGCAGAATGTGCATCCTTCGGTAGCTATAGCATAGTTCAATTCAATTTCACAAAGAAAACATAGATTATGAGCTAACAGTGGATGATTACCATTTTTTTATAACTTGTATGACGTATAATACATAGATGGAGTGGAAATGTGTTCAAAGTGGATAAAAGAAAGGAAAGGGGTTCGTCCAAAGCAGTACAATTCATAGGTTCAACACTTGGGTCTTGACTTTGGAAAGTATCATGTTTGGTGGTGCTCAACCGAGCTTGAGGGCATCGGTTCCAGAGATGTTCCTGAAAGGAAAAGATTGTGTCATGTGCGAGGGTTTGATTCACCTGGTTATAGTGGTTGCTAATGCTTGGGTCCAATGCCATTGTTTGCTGTTTTTAATATCCCTTGATGTTTTATGTCGTTTTGCAAATATTTTCTAATAGTATTTTTGTCGACTTATCAGTAGAAATTCTTTTTTATAACGAAGAAATGTAGCCGTAGAGTTGACATCCTTTTTGCGCAGACATATGTATATTTTTACTATCAAAAGTCAGAAAGATGTTGTAACTGTTATGGCACATTAACCAGTCATAATTAATACAAAACCATCACCCATTTTTAAAGAAGAAATAAAATAAATCATTCCAATTATGTAATATTAAAAAAATAAATTTATAATTTCTTTCTCTTAATAATTTGACAAGGAAATCGAAGAAAAATTTATCCATATTAATTGATGGCATCTTTAATAATTTATTTTATATGTATTTTGGTAAGAATAAAATAAATAGATTAACTAAATATCCAACATATAACCATATATTCAATAACATATATTTACAAATATACAATTAACTAAATACACAATATGATTAATCATCTTAGATTTGGTTAATACATAATATTATTAATCATCCTAGATTTATATCAACTCTAGATTTATCAAGTGCCAAGAGGGATAAAATCTTTCAAGGTGCAAACTTATTTGTGACTACAAAACTCGAGGAAAGGTATTTACCTTGAGAGATTTGATTCCTCTCAAAATTGGTAGATCCATAGTTGAGATGGATCTAGGTTGTTTTCATTCATGCACAACCACACAAAATTTATAGAACATGTGATTAATATGATCATTTTAAATATGTTAAATATGTATATGATTAATCGAATGATTTCACTCTCTTTTACATCTCATTCACATTGGACCTGTATTTCTATTAAATACTTGAATTCGAGCATATGACTCCTCACACAACAGACATATTTCAACTTGAGTTTATCAATAAATCTTGTCACAGTAATTTTTGTGTACAATATTCACATCAGTGAGAGTTATAGGTTGAGCTTGCGCGTATATCTATATATATATGAACGAAACATATTTGTTTAAAAGGTTTTTCTTTTACATCTTGTACTATACCTGAGTTGGTTGAATATTGTTTTGTTTGTGAATGTGCTCTTCATTATTCATCTTTTTGTTTCCTCTATTATTCATGTTTTTCAATTCTCAACCCCTCTTCTTTTATTTATTTCCTCTTCATTGTGTAATTTTCTTGTATTCTTTACTTTTGACACTATTCATTTGTCATTTGTTGTACTCTTATTTTTTGATATGCTATTTGACATTCTCTTTGATATGCTTTTATCATTAAATTTTTCCCTCTGTCCATTCTTGTTGTTATTTAATTGTGATTGTTGTGATTTTTTTTATATGCTCTTTACTTCTCACTTGGTTGTTGACACTCCTTAGTAGTTGTCTTTTTTTCCTCCTTTCTGTATCAGTTTTCTCTTTGTTAGTTTTTTTCTATTTAAGATGGATTTTTACTAATGATTGATATGGATCTAGTCTTTTTATTTTTCATTTCTATTTAATATGGATCTGGGTTGCTCATTACTGTAACAAAAAATCCTTCCCCGTCATTAATAGTTACTTTGTACGGGCATTAAATCAATCTACAATATTAATTTATTTACTTTGGAAACAAAGCACATCATATATCCATTTACATCAGATAAAAAATTATCATATGGATTAAAATCAATGCATCCTCAATTGTCATTTATTGAACCTTTCTCTACCAAATTTCTCTTTGTTGTTCGTTTCTATTTAAGATGGATCTAGACTCTTTATTTTTCATTTCTATTGATTATGGATTTAGTTTGAGACGGTTACTATAACATAGAAATCAATGAAAGTCACCAATAATTACTTTGTGCATACTGAAATCAATGCACACTACTGATCTAGTTACTTCTAAAGAAATGCAAATATTTCGTCGAGTTACATTAGATTAGAAATTAACATTTACATTGAAATCCATACATCTAGTGCAAAACATCAAATAGGATTAGAAATCAACATTTACATTGAAATCATTTCATTAAGTCCAATGAAACGAAAGGATTAGAAATCAACATCTACACTAAAATCAATGCTGCAAGTGAAATCAATCAAATAAGATTAGATATCAACATCTACACTGAAATTAATGCATCAATTTCAATAAGAAAAAAACAAAATATTAATGTCAAATAATATAAGTTTGCATTAGGACCCTACATATGCATTTACCCTTTTAATTTAGTGAAAAATTCAAAAAAAAAATGTATCTCATGTTTTACTTTGTTTTGAGACATTGATGGATTTATAAAATCCAACTTCCTTTTATAAAATACTTACTTCCTCTTTTCTCCATGGTTAATAATGTTTAATATGATGTAATACCATATATATTAAACAATAATATTTGTGTTATGTTATATTAAATATTATATAATATATTTTTTTAGACATTATAATAGTATAATACTATGCCTCTTTTCAGACTCATCTTTCCTATGCAAAATCAAAATTGTCCTCGTGAGAGGTACATTATTTATGTAGACAAGGTGGAGGGGATGTGAATATATTCCAATAGAGCCATAGAATTAAGAAAAAATTACGGTACATAGATTCCTATTTTTTGAATTAAGTTAATGATACATGACTTATCATTGGAACTGTTACTAAGGAATGACAAATAATTTTAATTTCCCGTTAACCATCGACTCACCAAATTCTAGATTGCATCATACATTGGCACATCCACCCACTTTCTTATTATTATCCCGTAGTATGTTATTAAAAATCATAATTGGGATTATTTGGTTTTCTTCTTGGCACATTTAAGAGATTTTCCAAAAACTTATCTCTTGGAGATGAATCTTTAACCATGTACTTAATGTTAATAAGGGAGTCCCCGAACATAATGAGAGATGAAACATTATTTTCCATAGCAATAAGGATGCATTTCACACTATTAATCTAATTATTTTGAAAGAAATACATAGTGTTCATCTAATTACATTAAATCAGAAATCAACGCCTACACTAAAATCAATACATATAGTGTAGACAATCAAATGGGATTCGAAATCAAGATTTATGCCAAAATTAATGCATCAATTCAAATCAATCAAATATGATTAGAAATCAACATCTGAACTAAAATCAATCCATCAAGTGAAATCAACCAAATGAGATTAGAAATCAATATTTACAGTGAAATCAATGCATCTATTCCACTAAGAAAACAAAATATTAATGTCAAAATAATCTATTATCGAGTTAGGACCTTATATATGCC
Source organism: Pinus taeda (assembly GCA_000404065.3). Classification (NCBI taxonomy): domain Eukaryota; kingdom Viridiplantae; phylum Streptophyta; class Pinopsida; order Pinales; family Pinaceae; genus Pinus; species Pinus taeda. The sequence continues at coordinate 154,050 of APFE031398437.1, read as the reverse complement.
TTTACCCCTTTAATTTAGTAAAATTTCAACAATTTGTGGTATCTGAGACTTCATGGATTTCAGAATCCAAATTCTTTTACCGTTTATAAATGCCTTACTCCTTCATTCTCTATGGTTAATAACGTTTAATATTATATAATACCATACAATGTTAAACATAATACTATATTGTATTATGTTAATATTATATAATACTTTATTTTTAGGCATTATAATATTATATTTAACATTATAATATTACAATTGTACATCTTATTTGACATATCCAAAATCGAAATTCTCCTCTCAAGAGGTACATTATTCATGCAAACAAAGGGGGAGATTTTGGAGGTGAATACCTTCCAATAGTGCCATAGAATAAAGAAAAATTTATAGTTCACACACTCTTAGTTTATGATGTAAGTTGATGATGCATGACTTATTATTGGAACTATTATTAAGGATTGAAGGATTTTTTTAATTTTCAATCACCATCAATTCACCAAATTTCATATTGCATCCTAGATTGGCACATCCATTCTCTTCCTTATTATTATCTCATAGTATGCTTTTATAACACATAATTTGGATTCTTTTGTTTCTTTCTTGACACATTTTAAGGCATTGTTCAAAAACTTATCGCTTTGAAATGGTTTTTTAACCATGTATTGAATGATAATAGGAGAGCCCCCAACACAATGCGAAAGGAAACCATATTTTCTTTAACAGGGAGGATGCCTTGTCATATGTAATAGGCTTCTACTCGTTTTTTTGTCATCTTTCCCAAAACCCATGAGTACTCTAAGACTTCTTTTTCACCAAGGCCATAGATAACCCCTCCTCCGCAAGCCACCCCTTAAAATTAATATTAGATTAATTCAAATTTATTAAACCTAATAATTCATAAATAATATATTTATATTAAACACTTAATATTAATATTAAACCCAATATTGAGTTAAAAGTTTTTATATTATTAAAATACCTGAACTTACACTCATCTCCCAAGTTACAGTGAGAATGTCTACACAGGGCTTCCATGGCAGCCTTCACCCTTTTTTCTATCCTTTTGAAGTTATTCATAACAAACTCTTCATGAATTCTTGATCTAATCATCACCTTCATCTCAAGAAATACAACAATCTTATCTCACATAAATATTAATAAGATGTAATATATATACTGTATTAAACTTATTATCATAATATCATAGATAATTATAAAATAATATTATATAATGCAATTATATAGTTATACTATATTATATATATATAAATATAAATTGTATTTTTAACTAATAACATATTAATAAAAGTGGTTGAATTAAGTTTTAGGTATCCACTTATTTTTGAATATTTCAATATATAATGACACAGTCTAGTTTAAATTCAAATTTCCAAAATAAAATTATCGAGCTTAATTCAACTTAAAAAATTGAGAAAAAAAATAAGCATATCCCATGTTTCCTATAATAACAAAGCATCATAGAAAACCGCTTTAAAATGTATATTTTAAAACAGTCTACCAATTGAGTAGAACAAATCCATGGAAATAGAAAAAACAATAGAAAACCCTCAATAAACCATCATGAGTTTTATAGAATAAAATTCTTTGTGTGCGTCAGATTATACAAGTGCTATGCAATCAATTCCTTTATGTATCAGGTCATGTTTAAATAGTGTGTGCTTATTTTCGTTCATGTTTGAACATTGAAAAGTGTTAGTCGAAATTAAATTATCAGTTGAGTTCGGGGGGCAGTTCTCTTTAATAGTAGCAGCTTTTGATGCACTTAAAAAATACTCCATTTTCCCGTGGTTTGAAGGAAAAACCACATGCGCTCAGCATTACGTGGAAGGATATATGGAAGATGGACGTATCGTTTCCACTTCTCTATTGCTGTGTCTAACCAACATTGTATTTCTTTGTGGAGTGAATATCGTATCCAAAGAATATTCAAGACAGGAGTTTCCTCGCACAAAAAACTCAAAATCAGACATGTGGAGTAAAAAAGGATTTGAGTAAATTGAAGGAAGTATTAGGAAATTAAAGGTTTGAAAGTCGATGTGCAAGATTGAGAAATTTATATAAGTTAATACATTCAAAAGCCCTAAAATAACGTAGCATAGAAAGTTTTGAATATTATTCATCTCTTCATTAATTTAGCCTGGATTCAAAATGGATTTGTTGGGAATGCGAGGAGGACAACTCCGAAATTTGATGGGCTATGTCAAACCAGTACTAGGAAATTTGTAATTACTTCGAAATCGAAACCTATGAATAGTAATTTGTTTATGATCAGGCAATTCCTTTGAGAGTTTAAATCCCCAAAGCAAAGAGGATGCAATAACAACAAAAAAGAAAATGACTGCCATGCTCACGAAAGGCCCACCCATGGTGAATGCAATAATGCCTCTACCCATATTTATCAATCGATAGTGAGAGTAGCTGTACACAAGAATCATGTTTCCTCTTAAATTTTATTTAGGCTAAAATGTTAACATTCATTTATATACATTAAAACATCTTATATACATACAACTTTTCCATATTAGTGAGAAATTTCTCTAAATATTACTAATTCACTAATTTTCAATTATTAAAATATAAATAAATTATTTTTATAAATTTATATCATATATAGAAAATTAAATATTAAACATATATTAATATCTAAAATTTGACAAAAAATAGCTCAAAAAGAATTTGTAAAAAACACTCTATGCACAGAAACCATTCTTCAATATGCATATTGTGTAGCACATGATTCTAGGTAAGGAATTATACCACACCATCGAAAATATTTTGTTGGTTTTTAAAATGTTTGGATGACCAATGTTCTAAACTAATTCAAACAAGTGTTGAATCTTGATTAATCATGATATAACAAAAGGGTTGGTTCGCCACCTCTTGACAAAAAATTAGTTTAAAATAGAAATGTAAGGCATAAATAAAATAATCTATGATCTATCAAATATTCAGATAGAGTATTTAATTAACCATATGGAAAAGATGCATCAAACCAATGTTTATAGCCCAACACAAATATATTTGAATTGATGAAGTGACAATTTAAAGATGTAGAGACAAACAGTCCAATAAACTAATCTCTTTAATATATTATAACTTCACAGGGGATTATAGACACGTTGACACTCAACCTTATCTTACCCAAATTTCTCCATTCAAAATTAAATATATGCAGAAATTTAGAATATGGAATGAAATAACGAATAACTCACAAGAACACAAGTTTCTTTGGGTTAAATTCAGAATCCTTTCATTAATATCAGAAAAGCTTCAGATGAATACAATTCTCCTCAATATCTTATCCCAAGGGTTCAACCAGTTGTACTTTGATTTTGAAGTATTTTTAGAACTTTTATCAAAATATCTTGATTTAAATATTAAGATTTCTTTGCAAAATATAAAAAAAATGCTTACAAAAGTAGTTCAAGAATATAGGAAAATTAAACTACTAAAGCTTTCTCGCACTGATTTTGAGGATTCTCATGATGAATTGGACTGAAAATGCTTTTATTTTGTCACTGAAGATCAAAATATGTTTAATTAAGAAGTTGACATAATTTATCCCATCTTTCTTCATCGGGTATGGAATATTTTATTAACTTTCTATATGTTTCATCCACTTTGGTATATTTCGGGAAAGTGAGCTTGACTATAAATAGATGTTTTATTTCATGCTTGATTAATAAGTCAAAACTTAAGCCTTCCATCAAAGCCTTCCTTGTAATTGTTCCTCTTATGGTGGAAAAATTGGACTTATCTATTGCTACATAATATAATTTTTGTTGATAGCCTTCCAACTAAACTAATTTGTCTCCTATCCCCTTTAAAACTAGAAATAAATTTTTATGGAGTATATTGAACTTTCTGTTGAAGTTTTGAATGTTGGCCTCTAGATTATGACATTTATTCTTTAAAAGTAGCATTCAATTTATTTTATTAAAACATTTTCTTACTTCAAGAATGGTCTCAGTTCTATCTACAATCGCATATTCTTCAAATTATTCTCTTGCCTTTGAATTCAAAATTCTTATCAAATCAGTACCTTCTCCTAGTTTCTAACCCAAATATTCCTTTACATATTTTATGACTTTCTTTGGTTAATGCACTAACTCTTCTTACTTGAAAATAATTTCAATTCAAGGCCAAGTTTCAATCATGGATTCATTAATCTCTATCCAGATATTCCCCTTTGCTTGTGCAATTATGTGTGCCATAGCAGATTCATTTTCTAGATACTCAATCCTATCAGTTAATCTATGAGTTTTCTGGATCTCTGACAAATAAACATTATCAACATTCAATTTTTGTTCTTGGAGAATATTAAGATGAGCTATCAATTTTTCAATCTACTTTTCTCTCATAGATAAAACTTCCACAACTTTTATTAATTCAGTTGTTGTATATGTAGACTGTGTCTCCATTGCTGTAGTAGTTTCTTAAGTAGAAGCCCCCGTTGTTCATGTACCTATAATTGAAATTCATGATAGGGGAATGACTATTGATTGAGTTGATTTTTTCTCTTTCTCTTTTAGTAGTTTTTCTATTTCAATCTCGATTTTCTTAATTTGTGCATTTTGTTCAATGATGATTTTAAACATATCTTCTTTCTTCTTTTCCATTTTAGTAACCTCCTTTATTTGTTGATCTTCAGTAGATGGAAGTTTGAGCTTCTTCTTTAAGGCTGCAGTATCAACATTTTTTCTTCTAATTATCTCCTCAACAACTTTTACATTACTGAGATCATATCCTAGTCTAATTACCAAATCCTATAAAGACTTTATTTTGGTGTCTTTAGCCAAAGAAGATATTTTTTATAATTTTAATTGAGACTGGATATTATTTACTGAAGCTTGGATTCTGGATGCTGCCATCACTAAATTTGTGAGAGTACAATATAGCATTTCACCTCTCTGCTTATGGAAATCCATTTGATCAATAAGATGGCTATGTTCAATATCAAAAGAAAAAATGCATTTTTTGTAGTTACCTGCACTCTTACAAAAATGAACTTTAGTTTCAAGGAAAGGTATTTGCATTTTTCCATTTTCAGTATCAAAAGAAAAGAGAAGTTTGTGTTGTGATGATGTTGTTTTCTTCCAGAATATAGAATAGGTTGTAGCTTTCAAAATTTCATTCTTCCTTTTGATTTCACTATCTCTTGCAAATACACTTGGTTGAACCTGGTCAAGGGCTAATTCCCCTGTTTAGGATGCTTCCAATGACTCTAGAGAAGCTAAAGATGCTTGTGACCCTATAAATATTTCTTGATTTCAAGGAAAGGTAGTAGCATAAGGGCCTTTTAAGACTATTGTAGTGTGTGTGTTTTCTTCTTGGGAAGACTTTTTTTGTTGGATTAGTTTTCTGCTTCATTTCATATATTTGGAGTTCTTTCCCTTGAATTTCCGAGACTAGACGTGAAACACTTTCCCTTTGTCTTTTATCTAACTTTTCCTATGGCATTGGAGTCTGTGATGTTGTAGAATAAAGTACATGTTCCTATGCTTCCTACAATGTATTTTCTTTCCATTCATCTTGGTTCATGTACTACACAATTTTAGGTGTAGGAGTGTGAGTATAAGGAGCAATTTTTTTCTCTACCCTCAACTTTGAGACATTTCCTAAAGGATCATATGACCATGTGAAACTAAGTTTGAATTTCATTTGTTTAAGGAGACGATTTTCCTCCTTCTCTACTATTCTAGTGTTACAAATGAAAGGTCCAACTTGAGTTTTGATCTTAAACTAAGATTTCTTTTTGGCCAACACAAAGTGCAGCTCATCCATATTTATCATTTTCCTATGATACTCTAATGAAAAATACTTATATGAACAAACTTCAAAAAATTATATGGAGGCAATTCAGATCCATATACTACAATCTCCATGTAGTTTCGATATAGGTACCAATCACATGTCTTTATCTGTTCACTGAGATGTAGAATTCTCTTAATCTTAGGTCCAATTCTAGGTTTAGCATCACTATTGAGCATGCAAGAAAATCTGTATCAGAACCGATCCATATAATCACTGATTGTGAATTCATTGGTATTCTTCCTTACCAAGGAAGTCCAATGAATTAGAGACTGGGGATTTCCCTTTTCATTTAGTTTTTGTGGTGGAAATTGAAATATATTTGATTGATGAAATAAGAAAAAGTAAGACAAGACTGAAGAATTCTTGAAAACTACATCAGTAGAAAATTTGGGAAATTTTTTATGGATAACCTCTACCAGGAATTCACTATAATGAAAAATAATTGAAGTCTTTTCTCCTATTGAGAATAGTAAGACGGAACCTATAATTTCTTCATCAATGCATTGATCGGTTTGATAGCTCAAAAAATTAAGAAACTAAAGAAAAGATTTGTTTTTTCATCTCTTGAAACATTGAGGACAAGTAAGGTGGGTTTGTTCTTGGCAATTGAATGTTTTGAGGTAAAAATGTCTAAATTTTTTTAGCTTTGTGGGGAAAAGGTAGGATTTTGTAGAGTTTCATGAGGGAGTCTATAGAGAAATGGTGCAGAGGCTCGATTTTGAATTTGAAGCATCTAGCATAAAGCTTCAAGGGTAATTGTGAATAACATGTCATTGTTTTGGGAAAAAATATCTCTCTAACTAGGTATGTATCTGAAATGGAACCTTGAGATAAATTCATGGAAATGGTGAGTTTTTGGAAAAACAAATTGAGGTAGGGAGACCCACAAACTCAATTCATCATTGGGATCAACAAATTTTTATTTTAACCAATTGTGGAGTTCGTAAATATAGAAGTCACAATTGTGGAGTTCGTAAGACTGAATTTTTTAATGTTGGCCTCTAGATTATGACATTAATTATCTTACAGTATAATTACATTACTTTTAGTAATAACTCTTCTTACTTCAAGAATGGTCTCAGTTCTATTTCCAATCGCATATTCTTCCATTTCTTCTCTTATATTTGAATTGAAAATTCCTATTAAAGTAGTAGCTGCTCCTGGTTTCTGACCCAAAGCCTCCTTTACATCCTCTATGACCATCTTTGATTTCTACACTAACTCTTCTTGCTAGATGATAATTTCAATTGAAGGCCAAATTCTAGTCATGGATTCATTAATCTCTACCCAAATATTCTCCTTTGCTTGTGCAATTGTTTGTGCCATAGCATATTCATTTTCTAGATATTCAATCCTTTGAGTTAAACTATGAGTTTTCTGAAGCTCCGACAAATAAACATTATCAAATTTCAATTTTTATCTTTGAGGTTATTAGGTTGAGCTTTCAATTTTGCAATGTCTTGCCCTCTGATAGATAAATCTTCCATAGCTCTGATTAACTCAGTTGTTGTATCTGTAGACTATGTCTCCACTATTATAGTAGTTGATGAACTAGAATCCCCTGTTGTTGATGTACATATAATTTGAATCACTGATAGAGGAATGACTGTTGATTGAGTCAATTGTTTCTCTTTCTCTTTTAGTAGTTTTTCTATTTCAGTCTCCATTTTCTAAATTTCTGCATTTTTTTCAACGATGATTTTAAACATATCTTTTTTCTACTTTTCAAGTTCAGTAACCTCCTTTGTTTGTGGATCTTCAATAGATGGAAGTTTGAGTTCCTTCCTTAAGGCTACAATATCGACATGTTTTCTTCTAATTATCTCCTCAACAACTTTTACATTACTCGGATTATATCCCAGTTTAATCACCAAATCCTCTAAAGAATTTGTTTTCGTGTCTTTAGCAAAAAAAGATATGTTTTCTAATTTTAATTGAGACTGGATATTATTTACTGAAGCCTAGAGTCTGGATGCTGCCATTCATGAATTTGTCAGAGTACAATATAGCATTTCACTTACTTGTTTATGAAAATGAATTTGATCAATAGGATGGATTTCCTCAATATCAAAAGAAAAAATGCATCTTTTGTAGTCATCTACAACCTTAGGATAAGGAACTTCAGGTTCAAGGAAATCTACTGGCATTTTTCCTTTCTGAGTATGAAAAGTAGAGTGAAGTTTGTGCTGTGATGATGTTGCTTGATTCCAGAAACGAGAATAGGTTGTAGCTTTCAAAATTTCATTCTTCCTTTCGATTTCTTTATATCTTGAAAATATACATGGTTCAACCTAATCAAGAGCTAATTCTCTTGTTTGGGATGCTTACAATGACTCTTTAGAAGTTGAAGGTGTTGGTGATCCTATAAAAATTTATTCATTTCAAGGGAAGGTAGTAGCATAAGGGCCTATTAAGACTATTGTAGTATGTGTTTTCTTCCTGGAAAGGCTTTTTTATTGGATTACTTTTTTACTTCTTTTTGTATATTTAGAATTCTTTCCCTTGTATTTCTGAGACTAGAGGGGAAATACTTTCCCTAGGTCTTTTATCCTGCTTTTCCTATGGCACTCGAATATGTAATGTTGTAGAAGAAAGTACATATTCCTTTACTTCGTGCAATGCATTTTTTTTCCATTCATCTTGATTCATGTACTGCTTAATTTTAGGTCTAGGAGCGTGAGCATAAGGAGTAGTTTTTTTTCTCAACCCTCAACTTTGATATAATTCCTAAAGTATCATATGACCATGTAAAATTGAGTTTGAATTTCATTTTTTTAAGGAGAATATCTAACTCCTTTTTTGTTTTTCTGCCATTACAAATGAAAGGTCCAACCTGAGTTTTCATCTTAAACTGAGAATTCTTTTTGGCTCACAGAAAGTGTAGCTCATCAATATTTATCAATTTGCTAATATACTCTAATGAAAAAATCTTTATATAAACAAACATAGGCAATTTATATGGAGAGAATTCACATCCATATTGATCTAGCTGGATATTAGTGGCCACCTGCCAAGTCCACTTGGACCCCCACCATTGTTTATTTCAGCTTTTTAGTTTTCTTAATTGTAGCACAATTTACTATTTTTAGTAGTTTTTCGGGTCTCAAACTTCTGGAGCCGTTTTGAGGCCCTAAACGATGTTTTCTTGGGAAAACTGGTAGCAACATGGGGCTATGGACAGATGTTTCTCTTTTGAAAGTTGTAGTTCTCGAATAGATATTTCTAAGGAGATACTATGCACGTCAAATGGAGATCGTATGTCAAAGTTAAGACCCTAGGAAGTTGATGTACCAATTTATCCAAACGGGGCCCACAGTGTGGCGTTTCATCTTCTAGGGTTAGGTTTTTGTATGTTTAGGGTTTTCCATTATTTCTCAACAATAAATAGGGCTTCGAGCCTCGCTGTAAGATAGTTCAGAGGCATGTAGCCACAACATCTCTTCTCAGAGATAAGGTACCATCGCCCTAGCTGGTTTATTTCCATTTTTGTCTGTAAGCATATTTCAGTATTTTACATTAATGGAATGATGTATTATTTCTGCTGCATCTTTGTCTATATGGTTATCTTTGTATTTTGTTGCGTTCCTGTTTAAATCCAAATCAGTGGTATCACAACAATTTGCTTTTTTTTCTCTGTTTTTCTTTGCATGTCCCCAACGAGGTCGGGATATAAGGAGTTAGGGCTTGAACTGGTCGAACCTTTGCAAGACCAGCCTCACAAATCTTGATGGCCTCCCATGGCGGATGAAAATTAAGACGAGGGGGCAAGAGATCCTATCAAAATCTTGTTCAAAGAAGCCCTCGAGTGGCAAAGGAATGCGATGATGGACAACTTTGCCTAGATCCTTTAGCGGCTACCCAGGGGCAATGCATCGGCTTCTAATAGATACTCTGGAAATGCCACACCATTTAAGGTACAAGTTAATGTTAAAATCCCCATATTTGAGGGTCAAGTAGAAGCATATGTCATTGATAAATGGTTAAATCTGCTAAAGGGTTATTTTTTGTTCATGATTTTTCAAGTCTGGAAAGGATTATTTTCACTCATCTCGAAGCAGCCCCCCACATCAAGGACTGGTGGGAAATCTACTATGAGCATAAGGATGTGGCAGAGTTCACCAATATTTTCCATATGCTTCGCACAAAGCTGGGTATCAAGGATTCAGAGTAGCATTTGGTACTCAAATATCGTGGCTGCTTGCACAAGTACATCCAAGAAGAAATAGAATTCCTAAACATCTCCTCGCTCAGCACCGCATACCGATATGCCATCAGGGTCGAGCAAAAGTTTAAACAGAAGAAGCAAGACTTTGGATCTGCGAATCTGAAGCAAGGGAAAGGTGCCCCCAAACTGTAGAACAAAGGACAAAGCCACGGCGGGGTAGCCCAAGACAACCCACCTAAGCTGCAAGAAAAGAACAATGCCATGAAGCCAGAAAAGGACATGTGAAAGTGGTGGGAGTTCTATAAGAGCTCCACTCACAACACAAGTGAGTGTTGAGCGAAGCAGTCACTGGTGGCTAAGGTAAAGGTTTCAGAATCAGATGCAGGTTCTAACTCTGAGTAAGAACCCAACAAGGGGAATGACAAAGGGAAGCAGATTATCAATGCAGAGCCCAATGCCACTATTGCCACCATGAAGATCCAGAAGGAGGAACCCAAAGATCCAGAGGAGGAGGAGCATCTCTTCCACTCCCAGATGTGGGTAAAGGGTTGCCCATTACAGTTCATTGTCAACAATAGGAGCCAAAAAAACCTCAATTTGGTAGAGGTCATGAAGCGACTGGGCTTATTGACCATAGCACATCCACAAGTGTACACCATCGGGCGGCTTCGCCAATGACGAGATCTTCACATGAGCCAGCAATGTCACCTTCCATACAACATCAAGCCCTTCACGGATGAGGTATTGTGTGACATTGCTCCCCTTCAAGTTTGTGATGTATTACTAGGATATTGTGTGACATTGCTACCCTTGAAGTTTGTGATGTATTACTAGGACAACCATACTTGTGGAAGTGACATGCTATGTATGAATCAAGGCCCTGTGTTGTTATTGTTACTTTGGGAACTAAGTTGTACAGGATACCGGAGGTAGCACTGCATATTGCCATCTCTTTGATTACTACAAAACATTACAGTAAGCTCGTTTCCAAAACTGGGAAATTTTTTTCTTGATGATGCTCCCTCAAGGAAGGAAGAAGATGGTGGCCATGACCTCTAGACAAGGCCCCTCCGCATTAAAAGTATATATGGACAAGGTTGTGGAGGAGTATGAGGACATCTTTAGTGCCCCCGCATGGGTTCCTCTACACTGTCAAGTTAAGCACTCCATCGATCTAACCCCAGGTGCGTCACTGCCCAATGGACCAATCTATTGGCAATCGATTCTGGAGAATGATGAAATCAAGAGGTAGATTCAGGAACTGCTATAGAAAGGTCATATCCATCCAAGTTCATCGCCCTGTGGGAGCTCGATCATGTTGGTAGAGATGAAGGATGGGACTTGGAGACATTGTATTGACTATCAGATGTTGAACAAGATCATTGTCCATAATAGGTACCCGTTCCCACGGATTGATGACCTCTTGGAACAACTGAAGGGGGAAAAATATTTCAGAAATATTGATTTGAAGTCAGGATATCACCAGGTACCAATGAAACCCTCTGATTTCTGGAAGACTGCCTTCAAAACCAAGAAGGGCCTGTTCAAATGGTTCGTGATGCCTTTCGGATTGGCGAATGCTCCTGCAACCTTCATGAGGGTAATGGATGACATCTTTCGGCCATTCACCAACACATTTGTAGTGGTATACTTGGATGACATTCTGATCTTCAGCCAGAGTTGGGAAGAGCACCTCCACCACATCCAATAGGTTCTCCAAACACTGTGGCAACACAAGTTATGTGCCAATTTGGAGAAATGCACTTTTGGCATGACTCAGGTTCAGTATCTACGATACATTAATGATGAAAAGGTGGTGCATGTGGATCCATCCAAGATCCAAGTCATTCAATATTGGCCATCTCCAACCACTATGACAGAGCTCCGTAGCTTTCTAGGTCTTGCCAACTTCTACCACAGGTTCGTGTTGGGATTTTCTCATATCACTTAGTCCTTCAGTCAAGTCACCAAGGGAAGAGTGAAAGCAAAATTCTTTTGGTTTGAATCTCAATAGAGGACATTCACAGAGTTGAAATATCACCTCTGCACGACACCTGTGCTCACATTACTAGACTTGCAACAACCATTTGAGGTCAAGATATATGCCTCTAACTATGCTATTAGGGAATTCCTTACTCAACATGGGCATCTAGTGGCATGTCACAGTGAGACATGTTCAGACATAGTTCGGAAGTATCCCACTTATGAAAAAGAGATGTATTCCATTGTGTAGGCCTACTGACAATGGAAGCATTACATTTTCGGGAAGGAAATGGTCATTCACAGAGACCACCGACCATTGTAGTTCATACAAACCCAAGGGAAATTGCAAAATGATCATCATCAGAAGTGGTCCACATACCTGCAACAGTTCCATTTTAATATCAAATATAAGAAGGGTAGCACCAATAATGTTGTAGATTGCCTCAGTCAACCATTGATCATGGTGTAACCACTATTCTCAACTCTTGTGGGCACGAGAGTTATGATTGGCCATTTATCTACAAAAGTGACCCAGAATTCAGCCACACATACCAGACACTCTTGGAGGGTCAGCATGTTCAATATTTTCACCTCCAGGATGCCCTGCTATGCCACCTGGGTCACCTTTGTGTTCCTTCAAGTAAGTGTGCCAAGATGATCTGGGAAGCACACTACAGTTGGGTTGCTGGACATTTCAGGGTCGAGAAAGTGGTGGCAATATTGCAAAAGTATTTCTATTAGCTGAATCTTTGACATGATGTTGAGAAGTACATCAGATCATGCACTGCCTGCACCATTTCCAAACCGACCATCAAGAAGCAAGGCCTCTATACCCCACTGCCCACCCCTAATCAACCTTGGGAATCCATCTCCATGGATTACATGTTATTCCTTCCTTCCACTAAGCATGGAAATGACTGTGTTTTTTTGGTCGTCGACAGGTTCTTTAATATGGCCATTATGGCTGCCTACAAGAAGAATATCATAGTAGGAGCCGCTGCTAAAATCTTCTTTCAACGAGTGTGGGTACACTTTGGGATCCCACAGTCTATCATCTTAGATCGGGACAGCGGGTTCCTCAGTACATTTTGGTCCAGTCTCTTGTTGATTCTCGACAACAAACTCACTAAGTCCATAGCCTTCCATCCTCAAACTGATGGTCAGACAGAGGTTGTCAACAGGATGATCGTACACATTCTATGCATGTACAACTCAAAGCATCCACACACATGGGACGAGAGCCTCCCCTATGTTCAACACAGCTACAACTGGGCTCCCCATAGCTCAACTGGGCACAACCCTTTTTAGGTGGGCTTGGGATTCCAGCCACTATGTCCCATTGATGTGGCCATGCTAGTTGCAGCTACTCATGTAGATTTGGCTCATGTCCAGTCCAAAACAGATAAGGCAAATAGCTTCATTCAACACATCCAACATATTCACGAGTAGGTCCATGACATTCTGGAGGAATCAAATGCGAAATACAAGTAGCGACATGATCAACATCAGGTGCCACACAAGTTTCAGGTGTGTGACAAAGTCTGGTTGCATTTGCTAAAGGAACACCTTACTAGAGCCTATCAGAAACTCAAACCACTCTGATATGGTCCTTACACCATTACGAAGGATGTGGGAGACAATGAATTTGAGCTCAACATTACCCCATTCCTTCGCCTCCACCCAGTGTTCAATGTGGACCGCCTTCGGCCATACCTTCCACCATTACTACACACATCAGACATTGTAGAACAGCTCACACCCACAAAGCTAAATCCAAATTGCATGGAACAAGATGTAACTGATCGGATCATGGACACACAGATCAAGCACACTTGCTAGCAGAATATCCAATTGTATCGAGTTGTCAAAGTAGGCCAACTCCTTCACTAGGGCAAGTGGCTCACTAGGGACCAAGTTCAGCAGAAGTTTCCTCATCTCATGGAGGAACTCAACGCAATGGGGAACATTGCTTCCTTAGGGGGGAGGAATGATCCAGGTGGATATTGGTGGCCACCTACCAAGTCCACTTGGACCCCCACCATTGTTCCTTTTAGCTTTTCAGTTTCCTTAATTGTAGCACAGTTTACTATTTTTAGCAGTTTTTCAGGTCCTGAACTTTCGGAGCCATTTTGAGGCCCTAAACGACGTTTTTTTGGGAAAACTAGGGGCAACATAGATTCCCTTACCAAAGTTGTAGTTCTCGGATAGATCTTTCTAACGAGATACTATGGGTTCGAAATAGAGATAGTATGCCAAAGTTACGACCCCGCGAAGTTGATCTATGAATTTACCCAAACAGGGCCCACAGTTTAGCGTTTCATCCCCTAGGGTTAGGTTTTTGGGTGTTTAGGGTTTTCCATTGTTTTTGGAACAATAAATAGGCCTTCAAGCCTCATTGTAAGATAGTTCAAAGGCATGTAGCTACAACATCTCTTCTTAGAGATAAACTACCATCGCCCGAGTTGGTTTATTTCCATCTCTATTTGTAAGCATATTTTAGTATTTTACATTAATGAAATGAAGTATTACTTCTGTTGCATCTTTGTGTATAGGGTTATCTCTATATTTTTTTGCGTTCCTATTTAAATCTGGATCACATATACTCTGAATTTTATGTAATTTTGATATAGGTACCAATCACCTGTCTTTTTTTGTTCACTGAGATGTAGAATTCTCTTAATCTAAGGTCCAATTCTAAGTTCAACATCGTTGTTGGGTACGAAAGAAAATTTATATAAAAACTGATTCATATAATCATTGAATTTGAATTCATTCTTATTCTTCCTTACCAAGGAAGTCCAATGAATCACAAACTATGAATTTCCCTGTACATCTAGTTTCTGTAGTGGAAATTGAAATCTATCTTATTGATGACATAAGAACAAGTAATCCAAGACTGAAGCATGCCTGAAACCTCCTTTGGTAGAAAATTTGAGAAATTTTTTATTGATAATCTTTGCCAAGAATTCACTATAATGAAAAACAACTGAAGGCTTTTCTCCCATTGACAACATTGAATGGAAACCTATAATTGCTTCATCAACCGATTGATTGGTTTAATAGCCCAACAAATAGGAAACTAAAGAAATTATTTATTTTCTCATCTCTGGAAACATTGAGGATGAGTATGGTGGGTTTGTTCATGGTAATTGAACATTTTCAAGAAGAAATGTCTGAAAAAAATTAGATCTGTGGGTAAAAGTTAGGCTTTTGTAGAGTTCCATGAGGGAGTCTATAGAGAAAGGGTGCAGAGAGCCTGAATTTTGGATTTGGAGCATTTGATATATAGATGTATGGGTAATTGTGAATAAGATGTCATTATTTTGGGAAACAATAGCTCTCTAACTAGGTATGTATCTGAAATGGAACCATGAGACAAATTCTAGGAAATGGTGAGTTTGTGGAAAAATGAATTGATGTAGGAAGGAGTTCCAAAAACTCAATTCACCACTGAGATCACAAACTTTTTTTTTAATCAATTATAGATTTTGTAAAGAGAAAACCTAGAATTGGTTTCAGTGATTTTATAATGTTGATCTACTAAAGGTTGGTGATCTAGGTCAATTATGGGGGGAAGCATAGGTTTTTCTACTACAGTTTTAGATTTACCCTTAGGAGTCATTCTAAAAAACAATGGAACAAGAGACTATAGTTACCCGAGAGCTATCTAGTTGCAATATTTGAGGAAGAAAGTTGTTTCATTGAATTTCTTGGTTGCAGGAGCGGGCTGAATTACTCAATTCATAGAACAGTATAGAGAAAGGAACAACTGAACTAGGGGTTTTTTTATTTTATAGCTGAAAGTAATTACCATTTACAATTATTTGTTAATGATGCGGGTTCAATAAATTCATAAATTATTATATCCTTCAACTGATAATTAATGGTAAATCGTAGTTGAAATAGGAATGGGACACTTAACGAAGGAGGATTGGTTGTTTGATTCTGGTGGGAGCGGAAATGATAGTTTTATTTAGGAGGGAATGAGCAAAGGTCGATTTTGGAGGGGGGGTCTAATATCATCAAGGGAGTGACACATACAAAAGGCGGGATGGAGGGAACCCTCTTTTGAACCCCCACCCCCTCCTTTAATTAATTATCGAAGGGGAAAGGGGGTTTCGAAGTCGATGAGAGCCGTTTATATCGGTAGAGAATATCGTCACACTTTATTGTAGTGCGATCGATACCATATATGACAAACAAGTCGCATGAAATAAAAACTTTATTAGAAGCTAATTAATTGCAATTATAATTGCGATTTAAACTAATAAACTTCACTAATTTAATATCTAATGAAGCATTTAAGTTGGCTCATGCATTTTTTATTTTTGTAAAGGTTTTCATCAAATTTTTTTATTTTCCTTTTCTCTCTCTCTCTCTCTCTATATATATATATATATATAATGCAGAATAATGTTACAACACATACCACAAATTTGAAATTAGGAAAGCATTAGTAAAGTGTGTATGTTAAAGAGATAAAAATATGATATGGTTAGTTAAGGAGTTCAAGTTTAAGATCAATTTGAAAAAAAAGAAAAAAAATTAAATAATAATATTTATTTTTATTTTATTTAAAATTAATGTTGAAAACTAATTTAAAGGAAATTAATTAATTAATTAATGGTATATAATTTTGTTTAATTTAATAATAAAAAAAATTCCTTATAAATTATTAAGTTGAATAAATTCATATTTCTGAAAATAAATTCATACAATTTCTTTTTGGAATTTTTGAAAAACAAATTTTCACACACTACTTATTTTTGGACTTTTTTTGAAAAAATATTCATCTATTCAATAAAAAAATTGTTATTTTTTACATATATGATTAAATTGATGTTAAGTGCAAAAAACAAAAAAGACTATTTTTCATAGTAAGTCACATATTTTTTAATTAAATATTCACCTACGTTGTATACATATGATTATTGAAACCAA